>JAECUM010011705.1:0-26488 GCA_016617855.1 Megalonaias nervosa | reverse complement strand
GGTATGAATAATCAAAGCCTTGCAAGCGTATAGACAGACAGACAGACAGACAGACAGACCCATAGGAGTAAAGACAATATCCTTGTTCTTCATAGAAGTGAGGGGATAATGTGGCTAATGTTTATATGGGTTTAAGGTCATTTTTCAGCCCATTATTGTCTATTCATGGCGGTCAGCATAATTTATTAGGTAAAGAATCCTGGGAAACCCCCAGGAACAACTACCTCACACCTGTCCACGTTAGCCGAGCCGAGACTCGATCCACCTAGACCGATGGAATCAGCACGGGCGAGCGCCAGTACATGCAGTTAGAATGTCTTGACTTTTACCATCGCCTGCACGAAAGGACTTGAATAAAAATAGAGGTCGTTTTAAACTGCGCGCAAGTCCGTGGGTGAAAACAACTTCATGACTTTACAAAGACTAGCTGACATGTCATCACTTAAAGCAATGTCAGCAATAACTTCAGGCCATTGAAACAGAATGATTTATGAAACTTTTTTCCCGACAAAGTTGCATAAATTACATTTAAAAAAAGCCGTCAAGCGTTATTTTCAACATATGTGATCTATGCACAGCTACAATAAGGTGTTACTTTTTTCCTCCTGCCCATGAAAGATTGCCATAAAAGGGGTATTTACGGGTACAATCGTCATCGCCTCTCTTCCACCATCACCGAAACTTTGTAAAGTTATGTCTGTTGTTGGTGTGGATGTACAATAAGGTTTTATTGTTTCCTCTGTTACAGTTTTGGAAAATAATTTGGAGCATAGTCTAAATTGCTCTAAATTACAGTTGGTGAGTGTATAGTTTTATTTGGCAAAAAGAAAAACCATGATTAAAAATATTAATATGCGGTGATTTGCGTTTCAGAATCTCTTAATCATAATAAAATCAATTTCTTCCGACGAGCTGTGGAAAATGTGTATCGTATTTCATTCCAAAGAAACATAATAACTATTTCTGTCACAAAAATCAGTATTTCGCTGCCCATCATAAAATAAACAGAGGATATTCCAAACGCGCGAATCTAAGCATATCAGCCTTGAAGCTGTCTCTTTCTCAATCTCCGGATACATACTGGTATTTTCTTGTTTATACTATAGGGTCTCTCTCTCTCTCTCTCTCTCTCTCTCTCTCTCTCTCTCTCTCTCTCTCTCTCTCTTGTACCTGTATGCTTTTAGTTTTGGTTTCGTGCCATTGTCATTTCAACTGCATTAACTAAGATGAATTTGGAGTAACTACTTCTCCAAACTGGTCAAAAGTTTAACTTATTGTCTGATGAAACGCCTACAGATCAAGATCACAATCGTCGTCTGTATCCATCCAAATACGGTGGCGTCTCTAATATTCATTACTTTTACTAGTTTTAAGTTTGTCGCAAACAAAATACAGATTAAATCATTAAAGTTATTTTTAAATCCATTTGTTTGAAATAAATATCTATTTTATTATTCTACAAATTATATTTTCTTCTTATAGTTGAATTTTTAAACTGTATAGCAAGATATTGCGATATGTATTATATCATGACCTGCGTATCACGATAATTATCGTATCGTGATTTTACCGTATCGCTACACCCTTATTGACGTCAGCAAATTTGAGAAAAAAGGAACTGTCAGTAAGGTATACCGTGATTTTTACTTAAATATTTATATAAATCGGATTCATCTTATTTTCCCCAATGTCGAATTAAAAAAATTACAAAAATCGTGAGTTTTCAATTTCTTCTCTTTTATTGGTCATTGTTGTTGTTTTTAAATACTTTTAGTCAGATCGTTTTGTATAGACACGAATTATTTGTGTCACCATGAAAGCAATTCGTATCAATTTGTTAATGGTATATTATCATCTATAATCAGAAAATAACTCTAGATTCTTTGAAGTATATTTTCTAAACTGAATATATCCCAATTTATTTCCATATGTGCTCTGAATGGACGATATTCAATTCGGTTGTTACTCCTAATGGACAGAACAAGGAGATAATTTCACAAAGAAAATTAACGAAGATACACGAATAAAACATATGAAAATTTATTGATTAGAACTGTGCTAGAATTAGGTATATCATCAATTTTTATCAAATATAATTATTGCGTTTATTAAGCCTATCATTTCAGTTCAGCAGTTTTCATCGCTTCTATTGCTCTATAAATTATTTTATCTACTATTGCCAGTTAATTAAATATGATTCGAGTTCGATGACTGTTAATTTACAGTGTATTAGGTATCAGTCAACAGTGGTTTTTAAAGAAGTTTTTGATACGAAATTCATGGTTTCGCTTGATTAACAAAACACGTAATCCAGGTAGGAAACTCAGTTTTTAGTAGCGACTCATAGGGCTGACTCATTATTTAAGATTCAAACAAGTTTTCGCTAATTGAAAATTTATAAGGTATGTAATAAAAATGGTTTTATACAGATCTGTCCGCTATAATCAGTTGTCCTTAAGGACATGTTCTATTGCAATGGTAAATTATGCAATTTTGATAATTTAATATACATTCGTCAAGAAACCAACATGTACGGTTATACCTTTCCACACTGGTACTTACATGAACTGGTAATCTGCTAAAACCACTAGACTATTTTTTTAATAATCGATTTCAAAGTTCTATCAAAAAGTTTTAAACATTACAATACAGTGTTTATACATTCAACATAAATGTGTTTTACATGCATTCAAATAATGCATTAATACAATGTATTGCTTTCGGTATGTCTCCCCGGTAACATATTCATAAGTATGTACAAGGACTATTACTCACAGACTTGTTAAGCACAGTTTTTAAACATTCAACTAACGTAGTTCAACTAAAATGACCTAACCTAACATGTAGGTGATTCATATTTATTATATAGTTAGCCCTTTTAATAAGATTTGACTGTGCTGCAGCTTGTAAGACGAGCGTAATTGTAATAATACGAAGGTAATTTGTAACATGTCAGTACAAAATAGAAGAAACAAGTTATATTTTTATCTTTGCAGACGTTTCTTTTGTGACGTTCGTTCCGCCTTCGCATGCTTTCTTTGCCCATGTTTGCCTCCAGCATTTATTTTCCGCCGGATGTATTGGACTTTTCCATCGGATGAAAGTATAAACTTAGAAGTTTTGGAGGTAAATTACATTTATTAAAAAAAGTGTAAGGATTCTTGTCTATTCTGCTGATAAAATTGTGCGCCCAATGGTTTCATCTATTACGTATTTAGAGGAAGTTCAGATAGTTTATAATTGTCACAGAATATAGTGCGCGAATTAAAACGAAATGAGAGTGAGTTTTTTTGTGTTGTTTTAAAATAAATTTTATTAATATAGAGATAAATACTACATGAAATGGTATTCGTATACCTTGATACATTAACAAAACCTTAAGACATGCAAGGGGAGTATAAAAAGAATGAAGGTAATCAAAAAGAAAGGAGCTTGTGAATCGACAAAGAAATACTTTGTATTAATAATGGAAAGATAACATATTAATATGTAGGAAAATATTATTGTTTATACTAAAACTAAAAACGTATAAGAGCATGAATATACAGTCATACTCATGTACATAAAAATTCATATGCGCATACATACACATTCATCCATACGCACATTCATATGCATATACGTGCATGCCAGCCCGCATACACATACGGGAAAGAGAGTGAAAGAAAAGAGGTTATTTTCTCCGAGCAAACACTTCGTTGAGTGATCACATTATTCCACTTTCATAGCCACTACTCCATTACCCAATAAAATATATTTTTACATGATTTGGTAAATAACGTTTGTACTTTGGATTTCCCAGGTCTGACTCTTTCACTTCACATTTAAATGAAATTTCTAATCAAAGTAGAGCTCTCGCAGATATGGATTTTTGTTTCGAAATTTTGATCTAGATATAATAAAGTTTGCGATTAATAATACTAGATTTACAAAATTGGAGTGGTACATCTCCAAATAAAATAAGATTTCCAGAAATCTCAAAATTCACTCTAATCTGTGTTCTACAAAAATGTACAACCAGACCCCAAAAATGTTTCACATCAACACAGTTGCAAAATACATGTTTCATCGTTTCTTACTCACAATTACAGAAAGAAGACCTTTTATCAGCTACAAAGCCAACTGAATAAGCAACTATTTGTAGGCAGTATGTTATGTTTAATGCAACAATGGAGCCACCATAATTTTGTATCCAAAGCAACTTTATACGGAATCGAATATAACGTATTCCACCAATTCTTGTCTTTTGGAATGTTGGGTGTAATAGAAAAGGTTTCTTGAGCTTTGGGGCTCTGTAATAATGACTTTATTAAACTGTTATACATCTACCACTTGACTATTCTTGGTCCCGTATTTAGGTGTGTATTAAGCAGTAACCTTTGCGTTAACATGCCAGAACAACTGTCATCTACTCTAATCGGTGTCGACATCCGCTCCAGCTAAACATATTAAGACCATTAAGCACTTTCACACCGGTATGGCTTCGAAGATCAGATTGCAGGACGATTCGCCCATCCAGGTGTTTGCTGCAAACAGTGTCGTCCTTGAACTGCAATTATGTTATGCACTGATGGCACATTCAAAACAGTGTCCAGCATAATATCCACAATATACCGTGGAGATAGATTGTATATCATCTGTTTACATGCGTTACACAACGATTACACACTTTGATTGTATGCAGTAATGACAAAAACTGACCCTAATTAGAACGAAGTAACATGTAATGATCATTGATCTCGTCGCAGATTCTGCAACAAATCAACTGTACTTAACATCTCTCTCTCTCTCTCTCTCTCTCTCTCTCTCTCTCTCTCTCTCTCTCTCTCTCTCTGGCTTAAGTGGTTAGGGCTTCCGCCTCGGATGCTGGAGGTCGTGGGTTCGAATGTTGTGACCTTATGTAAGGCAAATTTTTAGTGAACGAGAACTCCGAATGTATTCAACAGTGATTTTACTACTCTATACTAGGTTTTCATAAAACGCAACCAGTGAAAATAAAATCTAACATTTGTGATCTTTCCAAATTAAATTTATGAAACTCGTCACCGAGGCTCTCAAAAGTTGGAAATTATTCGACTGTTAGATGAAATCCAGCATGCAACGTAACCCTCTAAAGCTAATACTAAAACCAACCATCTTTATGTCACTGGATGGCTTGTACCAGAGAAAAGCACTGGTAAAAGCTGCTGTAAAATTATATGGATTGATTACGATACACATACCAAGAGAAACATGTACGACAGTATTTCGTTAGTTTCTCCAAACTTCACTTTGGCAAGTTGATATTATTTTTATATCATGTTCTAATTACAAACTGATTTCATTTCTCAATCGTAAACTTAAAGAATGGAATTTGAACAGAAGTTTCATTTTCTTGATGAATAACTAAAATTAGTGTCACATTTACCGACTCCGTGACATGGACATTTCTAATGTTGAGACTGGCTACATATAGTACTCCGATACGTAAATTAAATAATAGCGTGAAAAGAGACTCGTGACCAAAACTGAAGTACGTTCCGATATCATACATAGCAAAGTACCCGTTACAGTAGGAATGTTGTCTGCAATTTATGTCCTAAATTGTCGTTTAAAACGATGATCTTTCAGGATTATTATATTTTAATGCTGTAGTCATATGCGCTGTCACGTTGAGGGAAGAATTTGCTGATGCTACATGCTTCATGTATACGCATATCTTCTTATAGTTTAGTCGTAGTTAAGAGAACCTGGGATGTTGTTGTTGTTGTTGTGGGGCTTAACGAATTTTTTCAGCACACGATAGGCTATACATGGCGGCCAGTATTAATGGTGGAGGAAGAAACCGGGAAATCCGCGGAAAGAACCACCGACCCACGAGAAGCTACTGGCAAGCTTTCTCACATATCCACATTCGCCGAATCTTAGACTCGAACCCACGCAGACAGATGTGAGATGGCAGTGATCCGTAACGGAGAGCGCTTTAGACCACTTGGCCACTCGGGGCCCCAGAACCTGGGATAATGTCACTATGTATTATGTAAGATTACGACTATAGACCCGATTCTGGACACAAGAAACTGTCTGTCTGTTGTTTAACCATTACGCAACGACCCGTCCGTGGTTAAATTCAAAGGGAACTATGCCACCAGGTAAAGGCCCCTCTGTTTGTATTGCAATCAGTCATGATGTCACAACTAGCTTGGAAGCAATCTTGGGCTTTTGGGGCCGCAAATCCGAGGGAAACAGGTAAGTGTAAATTACCCTAGGGCAGTTTTCAAAGAGGCCAGACCGTATCCATTCGAAACAGAGATTCAAATCTAGGACGGAGTCTCAATAAGCAATTTGTCCAGACTAAGTCCATTTTCCCATCAGTACATGTGCGAACATCGCCAGATGTGGATCATAGAGAAGTTGAGACTCGTTAGACTCCGAGTAGCCGAAGTTGTGCACTCGTTAAACGGCAGGAAGGAATTCTAGTGAAATTCTAAGTTTGGATTTGCGGACAAAGGCTTCTTGAGGAAGCTTTCCGGATGGGTGTGAGCGGCGACACCCGAGGATAGGAGAGATGGATGACGTTGAGAGCACGTGGGAGGTCTACCGTGACGTGAGCAGTTTGTGTGGAGGCTCAGTGACGGAAGGAAACGTGGAAGAGATTACCAGAAATGTCTGAAGGACGGGACTGGAACTGCCAGGAGAGCACGTAGTCAAGTGTACCGGAAGTACCAAAAGAGAAACAAAGGCGGACAGATGAGTAACAGAGACAACACTCAAGTGAAACACTCATTTAAGAACTTAAATTCATATGATGAAATAGTAATTGGCATCTGTGAATAGATCATTGACTGTATTTGTTTGAAGAAATTGCGATTGAGAAATTTGTTGATGAAATTGTTGGATACATTTGATATATTTTATTAAGTTGTTATACCTTTTCCCTTGAGTTACTTATACACCTAGGCCGTCGGCATTGCTGAATGGGGACTCGGGGCTATTTAAATTTTAATTGTCCACCTTCTTCGGTGTTAGAAATAATATCGTAGAAGGCACGTGACATACGCATTAATACAGATCAGACCGATGAATCATTTACTTTAAATTTTGCAACAATTAAAAGCATGATCCTTTCTCACATTTTTATGCCAGATAAAACTGGAGGAATTGATTATTACTTTAATTCTTGCTTGTACGTATTGTTCGGAACTTTCTGGTTTGTATTTTACAATTTCTGGAATTTTCTAAAATTGAATTTTATATATATATATATATATATATATATATATATATATATATATATATATATATATATATATATATATATATCCATGACCAGTTTTGATTCAATATTCATTATATGCTACAGATTTACAGTGGAATAGTTATTGGTGCTTTGCTCCCTCGGCACATAATACAAACGATAGTAATACAACACATTAGCAACGGTTTGGATCACAAGTTTACAGAAAGCACTCGATTAACTTAAGACCAAAATAGTTGAAAGTAATAAAATTAAACGTATTATGCAATCTAGGATAGGTACAACAAAGTTGGAAACGATGCTTACGAGCTATACAGACACCTTCGAGAATCCTAACAGCTATCTACAGACCAATCAGCACAAAAGCTGAAATGCACCATTGCGTCTAAAGATCGGCGGTCATCGCTTAATGTTTTTAGCAGCGTTTACGGCACACATTTTATTGTACACCTCCAAGATAACGGTTGCATGATCACCACTGAAGTTCAAAGATCTGAAGCATTTATCGATTATTTTATTGAGTAAGCCCTGTGAGCAGGAATTGTTAATCTTCTAGATTTACATTTTAATACTGATGTCAGCTATATTCTATAGAACTAATGCCTAACCAATTAGAAACGGTTCTCAAGAGCATTCCTGTTGATAAGTCCTTTTGGTTTTGATGGTGTAATCAACTGTATTTTTCCGAGCTTTGTAATGGTCTTCCACATCCACTTTGTTGTAACGTCTTAAAGTAATCACCTTCCCAAATTCTTGGAAAGAAGCAAATGGTTGTCCAATCTGGAGGAGGGGTACCTATGTACAAGTAAATATCTAATTCAGATACTGTTAGGAACGTTTTTAGAGACTAATTCTAAATATGCATTTGAATTCTTCCATGAAAATCAGCATATCCCAGGTGTTTCTACAGTTAAACATTTGATATAGCTGTATGCTGTTGATTCTGCTTAGGAAATTAGGGTTGAGGTTAGCGTTATAAGTTAAGCTTTTGATGGCGTGTAGCACAAAGGGCTCGCCTGTAAGAGAATGCTACTGTAGGCCTTATAAAATGAGTTTCTAAACTATCTTAAAAACAGAAAGCAACGAATGAAACTTCTAGGGAGGTTTTAATAGTGGAGGTGAATTAGAGCTGTAGTGCCCAAACAATCCGTTTGAGGCCCTTGTGTTTATGATAGTGTACATGAGGGGTCTCAAACACGCTGCCCGCAGGCGGCCCGACAAGCCGTATCCTGTGGCCTGCAAAATGATCGGAGTCACAAGGAGTCATAAGAGATAACAAAGGTGGTGCTGCCCTTGGGTCATTGAAAATGCCCTCATGCGGCCCTCAGGGTGGTTTGCGTTTGAGACCCGTGGTGTACATGATTTACTCTCCAATAGACGATTATCTGGAGATAATACAAGTGTTGTGTAAATCGTGGATAATCCCCTCCTTACCGCTAATATTTCTAACTCAGGCTTGCTAACGACAAAATGATTCTCTCAATGGGCAAGGAATTGACTTGTATCTTTTAACCTAAAACTGAATACCTGATAATTTGTTAGAAAATTAATAAACCCTTCCATGTACCACTATTTATGCACAACCATCAAATTGAAGAAGTTGACTGTGAACCAAACATATGGAATTTTGTCTCGAACGACTGCTCGAGGCATAAACAAACAGACTATATAAAAGAAAATGCCACGGTCAAGGTCAGAATGAATGTAACGCGCATGCCCAAATTTCAACTTGACAGGAATTATTTAGAAGTTATATATATATATATATATATATATATATATATATATATATATATATATATATATATATATATATATATATCCTATTTTGAAATATGACATGTGTTTGCGACAACTAAGAAACGTTAACTCAAAAATAATAGATGAGGCAAGCAGAATTGGTGAAACAAAATTTTTATCTTTTGAATCTTTATATCCATAAATACAAAAAAAGTCTTGGATCCAGGCGACAAAGACACATACTTACAATTAAAATATATAATGATAACTTTTCCTCGTCTTTCCCATCTCACATTTCTGATTCGACCAGCTTCTTTGATATACTGCCCACTATAACTGACTTACTGTAAGCGAGCTACAGTATCAACTAGGACAAGCTTTTACTGCAACTCGTTTCTTCCTACCGCCATTCGAAAATGGAAACGTTATTCTTCGATACAGGTCTCTTATGCTCCCAGACTTCTTTTACTAGATTAGAAGGAAATTTTGAGTTTTTCGAGCTCTACTTATAACACTTAATCAATATTTATTTAGATATAATATAACTGGGTCATCTCTTTGTGAACGTGACGTCTTACAATGTACACATTTCACTGGGGCTCCGAGTGGCCGAGTGGTCTAAAGCGCCCACCGTTACGGATCACTGCCATCTCACTTCTGTCTGCGTGGGTTCGAGTCTCGGATTCGGCCAATGTGGGTATGTAAGAAAGCTTGCCACTAGCTTCTCGTATGTCGGTGGCTCTTTCCCCGGTTTTCGCGGGTTCTTCCTACACCATTTATACTGGCCACCATGTATAACCTATATTGTGCTACAACAACAACAACAACAAGAACAGATTTTACTTGCGTTTATTAGCAAGATAAACACATCGATCAGTAACTCCTCCCACCGTGTGGTAATTTAGCATTAAATAGTTTCTTCCGTGATACATCTCTTCCATATGAAGTAAACATTCGTATTTTCGAAGTGTTCATGCATGTAATGGAAAATAACAAACAAAAAACAAACAAATAATTTACTTATGAACAGCTAATATGCATGTATCTCCACGCATAATAAACAGCTGTAAGCACTATTTTTTTCCAAGTAACTTGGCAAATACTGTTGTTCATCTAAGAATCTCTTCACTTCGACTTATCAACTTATTAACAAGTTAAAAATTTTTGTTATTAAAACTCAAAATCGCCAGCAGTATATTCACATATGTTGAAACTGTTTGCATCGTCAAGAGAAACGAAAAGTATGAGCCACTGGATCTCATTCTTATCCTTTACTTTTATGCATCGCACAGCTTGTCAAATGTGTGACAATTAATTATTAATTCGTATAACACTTATCGCAAATTGCTAACAACCCCAACTGGAGTTCCGAAACCAGGAAGGAAAAGGAATCTTACTGGATACGCCGCGTTAGAACATTGAAATGAAGCGGTTTAAACCAAGAAGACTAGAAAAAGACAGCCATGCACAAGTGGAATTATCCTTTGCAGCCGACACATTTTCTTTTCAAAACTTTTCTAAATTTTCTTAGTAGCCTTCAATTACTACTATAAGAATGAAATATCCGGGATATAATTTCGCTTACATAAATGTACACAAAGTAATAGATGTCGCTATGGCTCATCGATTTCTAGCTTAACACAAATATTTTCCAGTGTCCGCAACAAGCTGATATAGGCTGGTTGAGACATAATACATTTAAAGGTTTAATTCATGTAGAAACAGCCATGTAGAGTTTTGCAAACACAACGGTTTTTGTGTTTTATTTGTTGGTTTTGTATATGCCTTTGAAAAAGACTCATTAAGAGTCGAAAGCGCTCAGGCTAGTTAGATACTAGTTTTGCACTCTTCGTCGTCAGTTTATTGCATATATATATATATATATATATATATATATATATATATATATATATATACTATCAGAATTTTTTTTCTAATGTTGAAAATGTTACGAAGCATGAAAAGAAAAAATATTCTTGGGTATGAAACTACAATTTTCAAAGAACCCGGCCTTCACCCATCTTCACATATGTTAAAACCGCACGAGTATCGCTTATTTGACCTGACACAATGAAAATTATGTACTAATAACATGACTGGAGATAATGCACAGAGTCTGCGGATTTATATTCATTTGCTTACAATGTACCAATCTTTGGTTATAATGTTAACAAAATGATTTAAATTTCCTTGGCTAATGTTTAAGTACACTCTTATTTTGGGGGTGGAGGAGGGGGGTTCTTGTGCTTAAGTTGGCTTATACCCCTCTTTCTGAAACAGGGAAGGAAACACTAGTCGTGGTTTGACAGTACATATAAATATTGAAAGTTTTGTGGATTCTTTTGAAGAAAAAATTCAAATAATGCACTGAAAAGTATGTCTTATCTTTATCTAATATTGGATAGCATCAATGCTTTTAACCTCTTCCTCCGGCACTGCGACCACTTTGGTCTTTTTATCCGAAGAATTTTTGCTGATATACAGAATTACCTCGTTATAACGCTGTCAGTGTAAGTCACATAGTGTTCCCTCTTAATGTAAAACCGCTCTGAATTAAAGCACTTTATACATATCATTTATTATAAGTAACAATAAAATGGGATTCCTGACAATATTCGAGTTATAATGAAGTGCCCCATGGTGACGGAGTACTGTGCGGTTATTCTTATCGACATTATCTCTCCTAGTCCATTACATTCGACAGGGTATTCCCTCGGAACAAAAAGTCATTAATTAACACATTGTTCATAAATAATAGATATGACAGCTGCTTGGTGAGATGTATCTCTTTTGCGATTAGAATGATATAGATTGTTCATAAAGGACCAACCAAAAAAAGACCATGAGCCCTATTTGGCAAATACAGCGCCAATATCTTTCACATTAATAACATTTTATGAACCAGAGGACCCCATCGTAATAATTGGACAGGGCTTGGCATTGAGGTGGGAATTAAACAATCAATCTAGGTTAGATATTTTTCTGGTCACTTTAAATAGTGCTGAGAACAGTCCTATGTGACTGGTTGACACAAAAGTGAATAATAGTCCATCTCAAATGAAAAGGAACTGCCATTTTGCATATCGGTGATTCATCCTAAAATGTGTCATGAAGCAGATGCTGTCATATTTCAAATCAAGTGTCACAAGATAGGTTACGGCAATTCTTATTTAAAGCTTGTTTTAGAACAATAACATGGAGACATGGTTTTAAAAAAGTAGGCTCGTGAACAGCAGCACCAACGTTTATGTTATTCATGTCAGTACTGGAATAAACTTTAATAAATATAAATTAATGATCCAGTAGTATAATAAATATTGAAATTATAAATTATTTAAAAGACCATTTCTGAATTTAAATTCTGCATTGATGTGATACAAGATAATGATTATATCCAAAATAATATATTCCGGCACTGGAATCTCCATGCAAAGAGAAGACGAACGTTTTTCATCTTTCTCAATCAGCATTAAACGTTTAAGGTAAACAGAGTTTTTAAGGTTATGAAACAAAACCTTTAAGTCTCAAACGCTTCAAGTATGACATAACTAATTAATTTTAGAATCTTTCCTATAAAATCTACAGGTTTGACCAAAACACTCAACGGTTGATGTGTAACAGGAAACAATCTGACAGGGTTAGGAAATGAAAACATAGAAGAAGGTGTTAAATTAACAGTTGATTCTTTTCATTAAACAAGCACATCCGATGAGCAAACGTACGTAATAGCCCATTCCATTATCTCCATGGTAACGAATCGACCATAAATTTGTACAAAAACTGAAGTGATTTTATATTATTCAAAAGTAGAAAACTGTTCGAGGTTCAGTGCAACACAACTTTCAAATCATATAATAATGTTTAAAAGAGACCTTATTTGACAAATATACCAGCAATTGTGGTATCTATATATAACTGCATTATTTACTCGAAATAAAATTGTTAAGCAGATAAAATCTGTGTAAACTTTATTTGGCCAGTACCCGACCGAAACTGGCAAGCCAACATCACAAGCGTTTAGCAATGTCTCTCGGTTGGTTAGTCAATACGTTATAGCAAAAGGTAATTTGAAAATTGGCCCTGAACAACAGTGATTGGTTTGTACGTTCACAACGGCACTGTGCATACTGGGAGAAAAGTTGTAATAGTTTTATCAAGATGGAGGATGATTGTCAATAGCAGTTTCTTAAGTATTATAAGTGTGATGCATTTGTCAGCAAACACACTTTGAGAGCTAAATCTTCGTAATTCTCCTACCCCATATATATCTAGTGCTCACTATTTCATAGTACTGGCCAGTGCCGGATTATCAATTAAGCACACTAAGCACGTGCTTAGGGCACGAGCCCAACAGGCCTAACATAAAAAATTGAGATTAATTGTAGCTAATGAAATGGAATGAATTATATATGACCATTTCGACCTGCATGTATGACTATTTTGATTTGAAATGATGACAACACTGGTATTTTCCAACGGTGTTAGCTTCTATTATTGTTTTGTGAAGGGGGGGGGGGCACCATAATATTTTCAGTGCTTAGGGCCCTGGAAGGCCTTAATCCGGCACTGATACCAACTAATTACTAGTTAACTAGTGTATGTACACAGATGTGTTACATATCTTGAAAAAAACATATTTAACAGATGTGTCACATATTTTAAATAAACATCATTGACAGATTGTTGTGAAGCAATAATATATTTGAACTCGTGCATTTGATAAAAATAAATAACTGCAATCAACCTTTTTAACAGTATGGTTCCCAATTATCGGATGTCAAAATAAAAGTATACGAGCAAAAGGAACTTTGTCAACACATGTTAATATGACATTATGGAGAGTTATTGCCCGTGTCTGAAAATCATAAAGCTCTTTCCCCTGAGATTTTGTTTCCACATTCACAAAAGACGCTACTTTTGAAAGCCTGTTTTTGATTGGTTGAAAGTGGTAAATCAATGTTAAGTTCAAGCAATGATTTCTAATATTTCCATTCTTGGAGTTCCCATTTGGAAAGATAAGAAGTATCTTTGGTAAAGACTGTCATTCGGAAACTTAAGGAATGTGGCATTGTATAATGTGAAAGGCAGGATAAGAATTTTGGCCATTATCTGAAGTCACTAGAGGGATACCGATTGTTCAATTTATATTAATTATTTTGCTTTTATTGGATATTAAAATGGTTGAATATAGAGTGACTTGTGCATAATATGATTTCAGTATAATATACGTGCAGACAATATATACATTTATAAATTGTCTACATCATGATGTACATCTGATTGGGAAATTGTCGATAAATATTAGATGATGGAATTAAAAACATGTTTATATGTTTATACAGCTATTGCAAGTATCTAACGACAAGTATCTGAGCATTTGTGCTAATTAGCATTTTTGTTAATTAGCGCTATATGACGATATTTAGTTATCACACGACTTGTATGCTATTAATTTTTAAAACAATATCATAATGTTCATATACGTAGCGCGTGTAATAATACCACATCACGTCGTAACGTCAGCAAAGGAAAGACGGTACGGCCGAAGATATTTGGATGTATTTCAATGTAATTTCACTATATACTCCGACACAATGTTATCACGGGCGCTGTATTATGGCGGCAAACATGATTTTCCTATTATTTTGAATACGCGCCGTCTTGATGTTGTTTACAGATATAAAGCTGTAGCCATCAAGGACTCAAAACTGTCATAGCACAATTTCCTCCAAAATGCCAACATTTGTTATAAGTCTAGATTGAAAAACAATGAGCATCACTTCTGTAATGTGCATGCAATTAAATTGATCTGCATATACAAAACTCCTGTCAACTTATTATACCTGCATAGTTCTTGATTACAAGATATATTCAGTGAATCGTCAGCTGTTTGATGATTATAGGTCACATACAGGAGGTGACATACATGTCCATTCCATGGTTGCGCATACAATTTTTTCGAAGGTAGCCAATATGGACCAAAACTGAAGAAAAAAAAAAAAAAACGTTTCTTATGATCCTACTGATCCTACATACATAGGAAAACAATGATAACTAAACTTTTTTAAATCAGTAACATTTTAATAACACTAATCATAATATTAATAATAGATTCATTATATCTATCTATCTATCTATATATATATATATATATATATATATAGAGAGAGAGAGAGAGAGAGAGAGAGAGAGAGAATATTTTCTTTTCCTACGTTAATGCCCGATATATTTCATCTTATGATACCACACGTTAAAATATCAGTTTTTTCATTTTATTATAAACCAAACTTGCTCCAAAATCGAAGTTTAGAACATCAGACTCATTCTCTAGAATAGCACGCTAACTCCACCACTTTTTCGTAAATTCGTCGTACTTTCATAAACTGATCATATACAAAATACCTGATCTAAGAAAGAGGTAGGATTGGGTTGACCTAATCTGTCATAAAATCCAAGACATGTGGATGGGTTAAACGGACAAATTCGAGACATGTGGAGGGGTTGTCAGAAAAAATTCCCAGATATGTGGAGGTTGCCAGGGCAAAATCCGAGACATGAAGGGGGTTTCCAGGACAGAATCGGAGACATGTGGATTGGTTGCAAGAATAAAATCTAAGACGTGTAGAGGGGTTGCCGCCATAAAATCCGAGACATATGCGCTGTTCGCCATGTACAATCCGATTCAAATTTGCACGGGTTGCCAATATCAAATCCGAGACACATGCAGGGGTTTCCCCAAGAATTTATGATGATTATGGTTGTTCTTGCTAATTACTTTTAAAGCCTCAGTGGCTCACTCGTAAGAATGCCAGACTCTTTTCTAGGGTGGTGTAGATTCGAGTTCTACCAATAGATTAGACCGGGCTGGTTAACATAGCGTGTCATTGCGCAAGGCGCTCTACTCCAAATGCCTTGGTGCATTCAAAACTTTATGCTCTTTTGTGCAGTAAACAGCCAAACTAAAAATAACAACAATGACAACAACAACAACGACAATATTAATAATAATAAGAAGAAGAAGAAGGAGGAGGAGGAGGTGGAGGAAGAGGTGGGGAGGAGGAAACAAAAGGAAAAGAAAATGCACGAGTGCGGCAATGTAACGTAAGTAAGTTAGATTGACCTGTATAGATAACTTAATAACTCAGAGATCGTGCTGTGGTCACTAAGCTTTATTCTAATTGGTGGTATTAATACCAAGAACAGTACCCTTACATGTCAAGGGACTCCGTGAAGATACTAATGTCAGGGGACTCTGTGAAGACACTTAAGTATAACACTACATCTATATTATAGAAGGAGGCACCATTTCAAGAGAAAGGACCAGCCAGAGATGGTGACATAAACAGGTACATATTTACGTATGCTTAGGGTTTAATGGTCCATAAGTATGATTATGTGCGGAGTAAGTTTAAGCAACCCATTTGCTTGCCAAAATACGACTTCACATACTTTACATGTGTTAATGTGCCGATAACACAACAACGATGAAGCAATAAGACTGACAAAGCCTTCAAGATAAAGTCCACTCTTCGACCGACGGTGAAAATTAAAGATTCGTCCAATTAGTGATATAATGATCCATACAGATATCGATTGATGTATTTTTTATTTATATTGCATTGCTTAACTTTTGTCGATGATTGTGAGTTGAAAACACCTTGTTGATGTAGCAAGATTTCATGGTCAGTCTCGATTGCAATTGGACTAGGTTTTTCAGTTGGAAATCTTCACATTGTATTACGTTATAGGTCAAGAGAAAATGTGTATAGAAAGGGACTTGATAAACAAATAATTAATTCTTGTTTCAGGTCCGTTTGTAGATATATAATTCGAAAATGATTATTTATTAAAAATATTCGTTTGTATCAATAAAGTGCAGTATTGATTACATCGTTGTCGTGCATAAACACGTTAAAGAAAATCGGAATTCATTTGGAACAGTCTATATTTTTGGACCTGTGGTGAGAAGTTAGGATTTTTTGGGATATAATTCAGAATACTGTAAGTCTAATTGTTTGTCGACTTCAGTTAACATTTTGGTTTCCACTTTCGTTCTGTCACATAATGTAAGATCAAGAGTCATATATATATATATATATATATATATATATATATATATATATATATATATATATATATATATATATATATATATGTGTGTGTGTGTGTCTGTGTGTATGTGTCTGTGTGTATATTAAGATAGATATTTAGATAGAAAGACAAATTAATGGACGGATGTGTGAAAGGCACATATGCATGTTGGCATATTGTCTAACCTCGTATCCATTCTTATAAAGTTATATAATGAAAACTCTTCAGGGACGTATTTTCATACATACATACATACACACACACAAACATCCATCCATCCATACATACACACAAATAAACACATGCATACATACATACATACATACATACATACATATGGTATTTTGCATGAAAGAACAATATATGTTTATTCTGAGAAAAATATTTTACTTTACAAGCAATATTGTGTATACTACCTACATATGTATTAATTTAGTACCCTTAACTCTGACCTTTGATTGCAATATATGATACAAACCCAGCGTAGATTTAACACTATGTGTGGAGATTATCGTTTTAGGATTTATTCATTTCTTTGTTTTTACTATTGTATTTCTTTCTATATTAGTAATGACTTCCTTTCTAACAGATTTAATTTCTCTCTTGTTGATATCCTGATTGTCTTTTCACTATATATTGTCTTTTCCCTATTTTTTGTCTCTTTTGTGTATTTATTTATTTATTTATTTATTTATTTTTATTTATTATGTGATCGAAATGCCAGCTTCAAATATTGCCCATGATCGAGTAATCCAAGTACTAAACATCACTATAAAAGGCCACACTGCAAACATCGAATTGTTAAAGCTACGTCAAAAATCCAAGAAGCAAGCACAAACTCTCTCTCTCTCTCTCTCTCTCTCTCTCTCTCTCTCTCTCTCTCTTGCCAGATTCGAAATAAGGTTTGGTGGGAAGGGATACGTGACTATTAAATTTGGTCCCTAGTTGGTGACTGTGGTTTAGATATTCACACTCTCATATGTTGTCATACAAACCTAAATTCCTGCTTCGTCATTTTATATTGACTTCATATTGCTAAACATATATTTTAAACAAATATACATGTATAAGAAATGACTTATTTTATAATGGGCAAATCAATTAGTCTTCACACATAATTATACAAAATCCATTCAAAGTCCACTTTGCCCTGTCGAGATCTTGCAACGTCAGCATAACCGAATAGTCATGCCCATATAGAATTAAAGGCAGATTTTCATGCTGGAAGAAACACGACTTGCGTGATCTCAACTTATATATTGTTGGTGCTATTTTTCAGCGCAAGACAAGCCATACACGTCTGCCAGTGTAACTGGTGGAGGAAGAACCCGGGAATAAACACCGACTTACTAAAAGCTACTAGCGCGTACCCACGTTAGCCAAGCCCGAGACTCGAAGCCACACCGGCTGAGGTGATATGGAACGGTGAGCGCTTTAGACCACTCGGCCACTCAGGGCCCCGATCACTCACATTAATAAAGACAAGACATAAGAAATACAGATAACTGTAGCCAGTAGTTTAACTGTGGACAAGGCACGTGACCTGCATTAAATCAAATCATGGTCTGTGTAAATACTAATAAACAAATAGCAAATAAATATATTTAGCTATAGGTTCGGGGGATTAATATTCTTAGCTATTATTTCTTAAAACTTGATCCCATTTTGTAGCAAATGTTTCACAAATTAAAGATCAGGCAATTCAAAACATTGAGCATTTATCAATTTCTTTAAATTCATGACCTCCTTGGCAGTAATCCAAAGTTTGTACTGATAAGTTATGTTGCAACTCGAAGTAGCACAGGCCACAGATAGTAAAGAATCGTTAACAACATGAAGCTTGTAAAACTCTTAAGAAAACAACTGCTGCATTTCAATATTACGCATGCAATACAGGCTATAGCTTTATTCGCTGAGAGATATATCGTCAACTACTGAAAGTGACAGAATCTTTGAATCAAAATTTTCTGTATTAATACTCCTGGCAATGTATTATTATGTATTTTTGACGATTGTAGGCATTATAAATTAGATGAAAGTTTTTAATAACACTTGTTATTTTATAAAAACCATGTGTCTGTTCAATTTTTACTAGAAATGCAACGAACTCTCAGTCATGCTTGCATTGCTAGTATAACCAACAAATGCTCTCCCTTAGTCAATCACACACACACACACACACACACACACACACACATGATCGAGTCGAGTCAGCTGAATGACAACACTAGCACGACAACAACCGGACGTGCATTTTACATGTCGCATTATATACGGCTCTATCAACAAGAAAAGGGCGGACCCAAGAAAACATGAGACATTATACTGCTTGGACTTTCTGTGTCCGTATTTTACTGATAAAATAAACAGAATTAACTATATCGATTGAGCACATAGTATGTCGTAGTCAAAATGAAGCGCGGGAATACTGTGTTACACGAAGATGAATTAATAACTTCTCCATTATTGTAAATTGTTTGTGAGGCTGGTGCGATTTTCTATAAATTTTAACAGACTCCTGAGTTGTATGTCTGACGTGTCTTTATAAGATGATTCATTAACAAAAGTCACAATGAGATCACTTCGTGATATCGCGGGGTCCTTCTCTATCCTCAAGAATTTAGCACCTGGGTCATAGAAACTACTGAGATCCCCATCCTATAACCATATATACATTTTTTGGGCATGAGGAGACACATTTATGCAAGCAGCGTACTTTACCCCGTGACTTCTCCACCGGGTCATACATCCATAAACAAGTGACACTCCCATCCTCTATATATATATATATATATATATATATATATATATATATATATATATATATATATATATATATATATATATATGTAAACATACAGCTAACTGGTTCTGTAAAGTAGTTAATTATCCGGACCCCATACAATGTGTACTGTTGAAAACGAAGAGGTCTCGATATAGCTGTTTCAGTTGAGAATATATTTTTAACATGCTAATATATACTTAGTTATTGCGTTTCACTCATTTATACCGGAATTCCTTTGTCAATTAAATCTTATTATCAGATGCTTTGTGTGTGTCCCATAATTTGACGTGAACTGAGCTCGTGCCAATTTTGTCCTTTTAGTTAAGAATTAGGCTGTAATGAGGCCACCATTACAACGAAAGTTGGGCAATAATCAATAGCTTGTTTACTTCGTAAATGCTATTAGTCAAGAACGTTTACATCTGATCACCACTGTAGCGTATTTGTAGACAATATTATCGTCATCCACGTTTACAAACAATTATGAGTCGCATTCGTGTGAAACAGGATGCATGGTCACCGGTTGGTGGTCAGTGGCATGATACGGTTACTTGAAGTAATGAACCAAGGGTATTATTTACTTAACTTCACATTTATCTTTAGTGTTATTGTGTTGTTTTATGTGTGCACATGTTTTCCTCTTTGTAACCTAAAAGAACATATCCTTAAAGAATATAGCATGTGAAAATCTCCTCCGGTCTTGTATGTCCCAAGAAAGCAAGGTCGTAGTAGAATTTATTTTTTAAAATAGTTTTTATTTGGTAAAAATGGAACACATACAATTTACAGCATAAGACATAGCACATATAAAAAGACATTAAACGAAAACTACAAACCAAACTAATATACACAGAGCATATACAATGCTACATAAACAAATACCAAATAATACATATATATGTAAATAAAACATCATGCTCCAGTCTGTTGTGCTTTGCTTTAAAAATGCTTATAAAGGGGTTACAAAGAAGCTTAGGTCCAACTTTTCGTAATCATACGTACACGCTATATTTAATTCCTTGTCAGCCATTTTAGTGTTGGTTCTAAATCAAGCTGAGGTCTGTAACATTTAGCCATTCGATCCTCATAACGTTGTATTGTTATCCCAGAATGGCTGTACACAAATGCCTGGTAAACAATACACGAGAATGATTATTCTGAAGCATAATACTTTGTAACAAGTCAGTAGATTCTGGAGTGAGAACAACTTGAGTTTTTGATAAGGAAGAACTGAGATATTTGGATAATCAAAAATGCGATAATCAAAGCGTGTAAAAATTATATCGTTGTGAAGGGGTGGAAACTCAGTTGTCACCATGGATTCGTTTGTGGACTAATGTATATAACGTGCAGTTTTCATTAATTTCGATTCGTTGACGATGATGATGACCCTTATTTTATTGCACGATTTTCTATATTTCAAATGTATCTTTGCATAATGTTGTGAAAAAAATATATCGAAAATATTTTCAGCCTTTTAGAGAAAACAGATGGTTCAGAAGGTCCTGTGAAGGTTACAATACGTTTTCATAAACTAGCTGACTGAAACATTTTCACTTTGGTATTATAAAAGACATAGAAACATCTCTTTACCTACCATTCTTAACTGTAAAATTGTAATCGGTCATTTACTATGTAAAGACTTTCTAACTCCTTAAAGATTATCCTTGCGATACATCCTGACATTAATGCTTAATGCTTTTGTCAATTTGTACCGCTACGTATTGTAACCTAACATTTAATTGACACTATATGGACAAGTTGGTTTGATTTCTTGATTGCATACATACATAGATACATACATACATACAAACATACATGAACAGGTAAATATATCTCTCTTTTGATTCAAAGACAAAATCACAAATTCATGTTTTGTTCTCAGAACCATCAGTAATCCTGAGGAAGTATGTTGAGATGTCTTACAGTGACGGAGTACTGTCTTTTATAACGAAGTGTATTACAGAGATGGAGTACTATGTTTTACACTGATGTACCTTACAGTGACGGAGTTTTTTGTCTTATACTGAAGTGCGTTATAGTGGCGGAGTACTGTGTCTTATACGGAAGTGCCTTACAATGAAGGATTACTTTGTCTTATACAGAGGTGTATGATAGGGCGTAGTACTAAGTCTCATATTAATGTACTTTACAGTGACGGAGTACTGTGTCGTATACTGTCGATCCGTACAGTGAAGGAGTACTGTCAGTACAGTGATAAAGCACTGTGTCTTCTACTGAGGAGTCTTACAGTGACGTAGTACTGTATCATATACAGTTACGGAGTACTGTAAAAGCTCTTTCCCAAATTATGCTGACACTATCAGTTCCGCAAAGAAAGCTGCTATATCTCTTGGAAGAACTGACATGTCCGTGTAACAATAATTAAAGTGTACACACGACCATAATCTTTTAGCACATCTGTATACATTTGATCATTGTTGTATTGTTCCCAAATGATAGTTAAAGACTGAAAGAAAGTGCAAAAACTATTGTTTGCAAGTCTGACATTTTATGTGGTCGATATATTACCAAAGGTCTTTTAGTTGACGTGTTTTCGCTGCAGGGAGCATCACTAAACTTTTACATTTAATTTGCAATTCCTTTTAATGTTGCCACGGTAGTATCTTTCAATTATAATCTAATGTAATTGACTCCATCAAACTTCACTTTTGCAATTGTTGTTGTACGTGAGAAAAGTCAATCAGTATTAGACTATATCGCTTTCTTTATTCCTTAACGAGGCAGTAAAATATATTTTCAAAACAAGTGATAGTAAAATGTATAAGAACGATTATATTCTTTTCGTATACTTTCCTTCTGAAATATATCCTGCAAGTTATTTTTGTTTCGTTTAATAATTGTGTTCGTCATAGCAGTCACGTTTACAAAACTTAATTTAGTGTAATAGGTTTAAGTTTCTTTGACATACCCTCTAGATAGTGACAAAGTCATACACTCCGATGCGATGTATGATATTCATTCTAAATATGGACAAAGTCACATGTTCAATGGTATTTTTTCTTAATAGTAACATAGTCACATACTCTGTCATGATGTACGATATTGATTCTAGTGACACAGTCATATAAACTAATATGATGTATGATATTCATTCTAGTGACAGTCACAAACTCTGACACGAGGTATGACATTAATTCTAGTGACTCAGTCACATACTGACATGATGTATGACATTGATTCTAGTCACACAGTCAAGTACTCTGATATGATGAATGATATTCATTTTAGTGACACATTCACGTACTGATATGATGTATGACATTAATTCTAGTGACACAGGCATTACTCTGACATGATATATGATATTCTTTCTCGTGACACAGTAACATACTCTGATATGATGTACGATATTCATTCTAGTGACACAGTCACATACTCTGAAGTCACATACTCTGATATGATCTACGATATTCATTTTAGTGATAGTCACATACTCTGAAGTCACATACCCTGATATGATGTATAACATTAATTCTAGTGACACAGGCATATACTCTGACATGATGTGTGATATTGATTCTAGTGACACAGTCACATACTCTGATGTGATGTATGATATTGATTCTAGTGGCACAGTCATGATATGGTGAATGATATTCATTCTTTTAGACCCTAGTGATCCAGGACGACATATGATATACAGTCTGCTTGAATGAAACATTAACAATGTTTTCTTTTTCCTATGCAGGCTATTAGTTTGAAAATACGAGCGCGCACGTGTGTGTGTGTGTGTGTGTGTGTTGACCTGGGCATCCACTGGCACTGATGTCTGGCCGTTATACATTCTACACACAAATGAAACTGAGCCTAACCCTCATCACAGAAATGTATTTCTTTAATTTCATTGGATCTTCTACAGTGTACCCTCCTAGTTCAACTTCTACGAGATATTTTAATTGTTTATGCTATTTGGTGCCGTTTATTTCATTACGTTAGATACAAAAACCACCTCCAGCATGAATTCAGCAACACAATTTCTAACAAGTGCAATTGTTGACTGGCGCATTTTCCGTTAGATTATGCATGAGGCGCTCTATCCTTCCTATAATTCAATCCTATTATATGCATTTTCTTCTTCTAAATCCTTTGTACTGCATCTATTGTTCACCACTCAAAATGATACTATTGCTCTTTCATGGTGTATATGACCAGAGCCAAGAGAGATTATCGCACATGCAAATTTCATCTGGAGACTATGAAACCATTTTCCCATAGCCATATCGTGTATTGAGGGAAATATTTTCATATTCAAGTCGAGACACATTCGCTTTTGAAACCCACAATACATGTCTCCCTTGTGGGTTTCCTCTACAATGCTTTTATGTTATCGATGTCCCCTTTGGAAACAGCGTATTACACCATGTCTGAGGTAGTACGTTGTTCGCATTTTCAATGAATTTGGTTTTAAAAGGATTATCAGATCGCTGAATTAATCCATGCTACGCTGATATTCAGCTTGATTATTTTTATAGATAAAAATCAGGCGTAAACGTCCTCTACTAAAACAAAAACAAAAGAGAAAGGGGAAACCTTACTGACGCACCGACATGGGTGTGCAATGTCAAAGTTTCTGGGGATATGAATCCTCCAGTAATATTTCTTGACCCAAACCATACAGGAGTAAAGCATCAATACGGAGTATTCAGTTGAAATTGTCTTGACACACCATATTACTTGGTGAACCTTAATAGAGTCAACCTTTACGCTTAGATAATATAATGTACAATGTGCCGTAATTGTGATTTCTCCTACGGAAGGAAATTTACAATTATTCGAAGGTGTCTCTTGCCGTTAGAGGTGCTTTTGCAACAAGAAGATCAATTTAAAATAACAATGAAACTATGCTTGTTCACTTCAATCACGATTATCATATCTAGTAAAATCGCTGAAGCTGCAACTTAGACATACAATAACAAAAAGAGGAAACTTATCTATATGTCTGTCTGTCTTTCTATCAACCCATCCCTCCATGTATTGTATTATTTTATCCACCCCCACCTCTCTCTCTCTCTCTCTCTCTCTCTCTCTCTCTCTCTCTCTCTCTCTCTGAAGAACATAGGAACCAGCAAGAGATCGAGCGTGTACGGAATTGATTACGATAATTGCAACATTTCAATGCTTTTATGTGTTTATTGTTTCTCTTATATCTTTCTTCTACTCACATTTGAAAACTCAGTTAGAGTTGAAAGTGCTTACGCAACTTTAAAAAAAAAAAATAGTTTTGCACTGATATGTTTCAGAATGTTGCATGCATACAGATTTATATATATATATATATATACCAGGCAGAACGGAAAGTGCTATCCCTGGATTCTATAGAAGAATGCTTGATAATAGTAGGCAGAATTAATATTTAATACAAATAATACTATCATACAGGTCAGAGAATTTTTAATTCGTACTTTACGGAGATTCGATTCCAGGTCAGCGGGTAAACGGCACCGATCGCCTTGCCTGCACGCACCAGCCCATATTCCTTCACGACTAAGCACGCAAACCATGCATGCTTAGTCGTGAAGGAATATGGGCTGGTGCATGCAGGCAAGGCGATGGGTGCCGTTTACCTTCGGACCTGGGTTCGAATCTCCGTAAAGTACGAATTAAAAATTCTCTAACCTGTATGATAGTATTATCTGTATTAATTATATATATATATATATATATATATATATATATATATATATATATATATATATATATATAGAGAGAGAGAGAGAGAGAGAGAGAGAGAGAGAGAGAGAGTCACTTTGGAAGATGCACATATCGATACTACTATTTAATAATTGACTTAAATAAATTAAATTATTTCTACGAGAAAGCCTCATTGGATAACAAAAATTGAGTGCTTCTTTTCTATTGGAAACACCCTTGTTTCTTTGTTCTTTGGGGGTTGTTTGTTTGTTTGGTTTTGGTTTTGGGGGTTTTATGGGGGGTTTTGGGAGGTGTGGGGTCCTTCATCGCCAGAGTAAGTGTTCCTTTCCTACGATTGTTTTCCAGGGGACTGTCGTAGTGGTTATTATCTGAAAATTTGTTCTACGTTTAGTCATGTGTCGGCCATCTTGGCACCCTCGGTTATGCAAAAGATGGCGTCATTGTTGTGACCAAATGATATTAACCACAGATTGTCTTAGGTCCGATACGAATAAGATGGCGGAGGACACATGGGCTGATAGTTCTCGGCCATACTTCATAACCTGAAGCAAGATGGCGGACATTAATTGGCCATGATCTTTTGTCCTCCTTGGTCGTTTTATATAGTGGACAGTAGTGTCTGGGTTGGTCATGGTCAACACCAAAGACACAAACAGCTGATTGTAGGTATAAGGACAATGATTTAAACTGCATACCAAGTTTTGCTATAATGGTCCACTGAAATAAATTAAGTTCTTTTAGTAGTGTTTAAATGGAGAGTGGGTATGCCTCATGAAGGAATATTCTTATGTGCAAGAAATTTTATATACCATTATTTTTAAATACATTTTTGGTACTGACTTTATGAATGCTTGGCACGTGGCCTTGTATTTTATAACATTGCTAATGAGTTCTACATCTAACAAAGTGCGGAAACCTCCATCATATAATATATATATATATATATATATATATATATA
>JAECUM010011704.1:0-87950 GCA_016617855.1 Megalonaias nervosa | reverse complement strand
ATAGCAGCAGAGAGGGTGAATGACATATGCGTAGTGACCAGATTGTGAAAAAATCTGGTCAATTAAAGAAGTTTTCATTATTAAGGCAAAAACTTCTTTTTTCAGCCTTCGTAGGAACCCTTAATTTTCAAAAATAAGGTCTCTACAAAGTTGTAGGGTTCACCCTCTCTGCTGCTATCTGTCTTTTATTTCTATATTTGTTTGGTTTCGATTGTATTGCTTTTAAGATGTTGCTTATATCGACGTACCTTTGACTAACCGAAAAAGTCAGTCAAGAATCAAAATGAGGCACTGAGATGTGCACTTTTCAAAATCAAACTCGTTCGTGTAACAACATACTGTAAGAACTGGGTTCTACATACAGCATTACTACTGAGCGAATCAAGCAACAACTTGAGGCTGGCTTGATGCCTTTTTTTCCCCTATATCCAGGTACCTCAAGACAACACTCGTTGTCACCTGGAGGATTATTAAACGAGCAAATACTACACATAATTCGTTTAATCAATTAACAACCACGCATTCAGGTGACTTTATTTCATACCTGCTTCTTTATTCTCGCTTCACGATTGTGTGATTTATCCGTACTTCTAAATATGTGATCGGTATTTTTGTCACGTACAATAAAACAAGACCCAAACAGCAATACACTTAATTAATGCTATCTCGAATAAAGAAACACTTGTAAATTAGGACATCCTGAGAATTCTATTTACTAAGAAATTAGGAAGTGTTCATTTTTTTTTTCTTCTAAACTATTTGCAACCAAAACGTCACGTGAATACTCTACAGTATGCTGTTTATTCCTCGTAATCGGCTAATTCATCGGCTGGCGAAAAATCTACCCAGAACCAGCTTCCCATAATCAAACATATAGCACAACTACAAAAGGAGACGTAGATGCAGAAAGCATATAGCATGTGTTGCAATGCATATACGAATAGCAAAAGTATGGAATATATCTGGATTTGTTAAAACAATTATTTTGTTACATTTATGGAATATTTAAATGAAAGCAAATGTTTTAAGCAAACTAATATCAATATGTCTTTGGGGCCTTTATGTTGAATTATAATTTTCTTTTATTGCAAGGTTCAATACCAAGCTCAAGTGACGGAAGAGTTATACGCAGTGCTTGCATAATTTCATTTTTCGACGTGTGCAGCCCAGTAAAGACAATAGAAGTCGTAAATTGCAGCACGTTCATGCTGTACAAGCTAGGACCAACGGTTCAATCAAGCGGATACTGCTTTGGTAAGGGGTTTGTTTTACTCTTTGTGCAATCACTTGCTTTATTCATTTAAATTGGTATAACATTTGTTTCGTCATTAATCTTTCATTGCTTCTATAATTAATGTTACACTTTGGAATACGCAACATATACGATAATGCACAAAATATTCTTAATAGTCTGTTCAAAGATAACCTTCTTTCCTAAGCAGTATTTCATCAATTGTTTTACATGCAGAAAGTGGAAGGTGCAATTACAAAATTTCTTGCATATTTTTTTCGATCCTACCTTTTTGGTTTCTGATGATATTGAACTATATCGTAAGATTCTTTATTGTAGTGTTGCTACAATACAACAATACTAGTTGTTGTAGTGTTGCTGTTGTGAATTTAACACCATCTTCAGCACTTGAGAGGCTATACATGGCGGCCAGTATAACTGGCGAAGAAAAAAACAAACAAATAGAAAACCTTGGTAAGAACCAGAATCGAAGGGAAGCTACTGGCAAAATTTATCACATACTCACGAGTCTGGGACTCGAATCCATGCGGACAGAGTTGAGATGGCAGTGATCGGTAAAAGTGAGCGCTTTATACCACTTGGCCACCCGGGGACCTGCTGATGTTCGTAGTACGCAGAATATTCTAATAAACGCACCAAGCTTTATCCGCCAAGTATGGATCACTGATTTTTGTACGCATATGTTTTGTTTCACGAGTATCTTGTAACATTTCTTCAACACAATGGCAACCAGTATGTACAAACAATTGCATTTGAGAAAATCAGAACGCTTTGATCAGAGTATTGTTACAGTGTTGTCCAAATCCTCGTTATGAAAAATACCTTCTATTCATACCTTTTACACAAGGTTATGGATCCAAGAAAACAACTAGAACCCTCCCTCTGCCGAATCTAAAATAGTTTCATTTATGTTCCAGATTCAGTCAAGACAGATGCTGGTGAGTTATTTCCTATAGCTTTTAATGCCAACTATATAAAATGTGCATAACAAATCGGACATCAGTTTCAAACAGTTCGAACAGTTTATAGAGTTTATTCCAAGCACAAAAATTCATGAGTTATAAGGATATCAGTGACTTATATAAGTGGTGTCATAAATAAATAAATATACACCAAACATGACGGGAAGTGGTATCATTAAACTTTGCAAGAGAATGCTTGATTACTATTAATAGAATGCTATAATTCTGAATAAATAACATTATCATACAGGTTGGTGCGCACAGGCAAGGCAATAGGAGCCGTTGACCCGTGTTCAAGTAGGCAAGTAGACGTAGAGTACAAATTAAAAAATTTCTAACTTGTAAGAACATGATATATATATATATATATATATATATATATATATATATATATAGTATATATATATATATATATATATAAGGGTATATATATATATGTGGTTTTTCAGCACCTGGACCAGCCCCACCTTATAAGCCTAACTCTGCAACCGTTCGGCCAGAACTCTACTTTACTACTGAAACAAACCAAGTTGGGAGGCAATTTCGGAAACCTCGCTTACGGTTCTGGTGTGATTTTCAAGAAAGTCAAAAGGATAAACTCTTCTATTCAATAGCCTGGTAATTATTGGTGAAATACATAACAACAAAAACTAACAAACAAAACTATCTGCTCCGCATATAACCTAACACTTCCTGATGGATGCGGTACGGATCTGTACATTAACCTACATACATGATAATTTTTGGATCCATAGCTGATTCCACTCCCAAGCACTTGTTTTGTATAGAAAAGTTATAATGCAACAGAAAATTTACAAATAATGCGTGTAATGTGAACGTGTGGATATATATATATATATATATATATATATATATATATATATATATATATATATATATATATGTATATATATATATAGGGTATATAGAGTATATATATATATATATATGGTATATATATATATATATATATATATATATATCGAGAGATAGGAGTGGAGGTATAGAGTGCTATGGTGTAATAATAATAATAATAATAATAATAATGAAGAAGTCTCCTATTTTGAGAATTATGCGTAGATAATGCGGTATGAACGAAACGATGGATGCAGTGCTCAAAGTAGCTTTGTAGGTATGCATGTGTAATCTTTGGCTATTTTCCATCAATAAATAGAATGAATAAATCAACGCATATATGGATGATACTTTGTTTCACCGCTAGCTATTCGACTTATACCCGGAGATATAAATGCATCATGGAACAAAAATAAAACTTTTTGATAATTAGATAACACCTTTTTATTCATGATATAATCTTTTGTAAATCTAATTTACTTGGAATTTATTAGGTACGTCAACGACGTTTTCTTTAAACAAGAGGATCCAGAACTTTATACCTCGAGAAATAAAACAAATTTGCTTGAAGACGAATTGATTGCACGTAATTTCAAACTGGACATAACAGTAAGTAACACACACACACACACACACACACATACGCACACGCACACACACACGCACACGCACACGCACACACACACACACACACATATATAGCTTTTGACTCTTAATGAGTCTTTTTCAAAGGCATATACAAAACATAGACAAAACAAACAAATAAAACACAAAAACCGTTGTGTTTGCAAAACTCTACATGGCTGTTTCTACATGAATTAAACCTTTAAATGTATTATGTCTCAACCAACCTATATCAACATGTTGCGGATACTGGAAAATATTTCCAATTATTGCATTTATCTTAATCAATCCCTGACACATGTATCCCTTGCTAGATCCAGTGCGCTTGACAGGGCTGTTATTCACCATATGATTTGTATTCTTTATATATATATATATATATATATATATATATATATATATATATATATATATATATATATATATATATATATATATATAAATGACCTTTACACATGTATTTTGGGTTTTGTTTGCTTTCAATTCAAGATTAGAAAAGGTTTTGAAACGAGTAGCTTTATTTCTTTTCCTTATTATAAAAATGCTGACATTTGTTGCTATGCACAGCGATGCTCACTGGGAAGCGCCAAAGTTTGGAAAACTTATATAATGTTGATAGTATTCTTAGAACAACTATACAAATTGAATTCACAAGCTCTACTACACTATGAACAGCTGGAAATTAGCTCCTTTATATCAAACTATGACATCGTGCTTCTTAACCATTCTATCTTATATTTTGATATACAATTATGTGCCGATCAAGAAGTGACGTTTATGAATTACTTCACCTCATATCAATCAACAGTAAGTGGAGGTCAATATGATTGGTTACATTATCTGTAAATTATCATGTTCACAAGTGGAAGACGAACAACAGCAAAAAGGAACAATACCAATAAATTCGTTTCTTAAACTTGTACATTTATATCAACCTATTAGACCGCATGCGAGAAGGAAACTTAAGTCGTGTCCGATAAGTGGCAATTTTATGTGAAAGTATGGTTTTGATATATAGATGAAATGAATAAATATAAGACTCTAATTTAACACCAGCACATATATCTTTTCTATAACAGATGTATAAATGGATTTCACAAAATCTATTTTCTTTTCCTTCCGCCGGCTTTTAGGCCTAAATATGGATGGGTATCTTTCTAACTGTAAGAAAATCGTGCCCTGCATTATTCTGGATTGTCACTGTCGTTTGATTTATAATTTCTTTTGATAGACCAAGTCAAAATTTAAAAAATATGTAAGATTATGAATCATATTTTGTGCTGGCTGGTACTTGCAACATAAATTTAAACCGTTGGTTTAAATTCGAATCAAATGTGTTGCACCTTATACAAACAAAAGATGTACTTCACACAGTTTGATGCAGATATATATGTTTATATTTAGAATTATTAAAAGTTGCAGATTTGGCTTTATTGCTGCTGAATATTGTTAATATAAAATAATGTAAAGAAATCTGTTGATTGTATGTTAAACATTTTTATTTCTAGATCAAATGCATTGTGCGCGCAAGTACTAGCGTGAGTGGCTTTCTAGGAAATCGCACGGCCAGTACAGGATACTGGATGGGTGTACAGGTAATTTTGTATTCTCTTGTTCTTAAAGCGGTGATAGTGCTGCGTTTATAAAATTACAAAAACTATATGAAAGCAAAAGCAACATTCCAACAGCAGTAGCTCCACTTTTGCCACCTTTAACATATTTTCAAAGAGAAATATGCATGTGCTACCTGTTTAATTTGATTAATGTCCAACTTTAATTTTGCAGATTCCATGGTACATAAAAAAATACACTGCTTTTCTAGTTTATGAATGTGCAATAAAGTTGCAATTATGCATATCTGACATAAGTATAACGTTGTATTTTTAAAAGTGTACAGTGTTGTCTTGAGAGACGGTATAGAACAATAATCAGTTATTCACATTAAGCACACTATCATGGATTGTATTTATAGGTTATCAATCCTAATGTGAACGTGCAGCAAGGAAAAACAGCAATTGTGCAGCTCCGAGCTACATTTCCTTTCGGATGCTACACAGCTATCGGAATCAGAGATCCTTCTTGTTTTATGTCCGTCCAAATGTATGACCCATATGATACCTACAACTGTACAAGCAGTAGCATATCAGTGAAAGACAGCAGTCTATGTGGAGCGCGACTTCCAGGCCTCACTTATACCGAACTATTAGATGGAAAAAATTACACGAACGTTATAACAAACATGACCATCACTACCAAAGATGCCAATGATTACAATCCAGGACGAAACAGATTTGTACTAAAGCTCGTTACAGAAGGCACTTTGGTAAACGATATAATTGGAGGAAACTACTTGGCCGATGTCAATGTAAGTATTTGACTATACTGCTTTGATCTTGCAAAGTACAATACATTGTAAAATTGGATTGAAGTACTGGTAAAGACACCAATACCATGATACTTTTGATGCAATGTCTAGTATGAAGCAACACATTATTAAATCAATTGACTGCAAGCAGTTAGTGTCAGTTATTCGTAATACGCTCACACATAACTTTAATGCAGATATTACTTAGCACAAATAAGCCTAGTTTTCGCATGAATACCTCTTATTTTTATCACGTTCATCGTTTGGTATTATATATATATATATATATATATATATATATATATATATATATATATATATATATATATATACACTGTACATTCAATATTACATTTTAAACGGATTACTTCAGGTGCTGGTTCAAGCAACACCGTCCTGGCAAGGAAAAGTTTGCTATTCCCACATAGATCCCCACATGCGGACATTTGATGGAATGTAAGTGTAATAAAGCATACTAAGTTTATTTGCCTTTTATAAATATATTTTGTTTTCAAAAATTGCTGATCAAGTGTTAATATGAAGCAATTTGATATACCAATACTGTTGGCATATCAAATCGGAGGTCACACCGGGCACTGAATGTGAGAGTTCACTCACTCATTCAATACGTTGTTGCCAGTAATCAATATTACTCCGTTGGAAATACAAGTATGTTTATTGGTATGTGATATAAATAATCATATGTATAGTTGCATAGATTTCTCATTAAAAGGAAATTCGGCAAGCCACGCTTCCATTTAATAACACATTTGCACATATTGTGGTACATTAGTGATACAGCGCACATAATATAAAAACTTTTTAAAATTCCTATATTAAAGCCTACATGCTGCCGTTTCTAATACATTTCGCTATTCTTCCAATGGAACTAAAATTTGGAAGGAAGGAATGATTCGTGAAAAGCTATCGGACATAAACTGTTAGTTGAAATAACCAAGATGTTAAGATTACAGGACTTTCAAATAGTCAGTTTATAGTTAAGAGATGCCATCGTTTAATTCACTCACCGATGTCGCTTGTAATTCTGTTCTTTTTCGGAAGTGCTCAAAAGTAGTAATGTGATACATTCAACACATTCCGTCACTGACTTATTTAATAATAAAAGCATTCACACATAGCGGACATATAAATCGAGAGGGAATGAAGAGAGGCAGGTCCGCGTTTTTAAGCTGCTCTCAGACAAAAGAGGCACGCATTACGTAAACTTAAGACTTGGACGAATATTGTTAATCAACTGAGGCGCTGAAATACTTTGAAGAGCGAACTTGGACTGAAGAAAAAAAACTCAAGCCCTGGCGGAATTTCATATTAATAGGTACGCATACGACATGGGGGTGTCAGAATTAATGTACGTGAGTTATTCCTTGAAAAAAAAAAAAAAAAAATACTCGTAAATGCGAGGCCAAGACCTACATCATATCAAACTCAAAATGAGAGCAGCGTGTCACATAAGGATTCCCCCATCCTCTCCGACATAGCGTGTTCTTGGCTTCTTGTACTTATAACGGTAACCTCATCAAATCTTGTGTTCCAGATTTCGACTTAAATCGGTTGAAATCACGGATGTTGCCGATAATCATCGGAATATTTCGCAGTCATGTGCAAACTGGCCGGGTTTATCAGTTAGAATGAGAAAATACATGGCTCATAATTTGATAAAACGTCGAGTTTATCTAATTTTAATGGCATCTAACGATGTTTAGGACCAATATCCTTCGAACATTCAGTATTATTCAGATGATTTGACATATATGACTTTTTGTACGTAACGGCAGCATTGGGACTTTAATATATAACATGGTATATAACTTTGACTGTCTCGAACATCATGAACACGTGTTAAAATATAGATGCATATAAACAGTGTAAACAGTGTAAGCTATGCATACACTGATTAATAAATGTATTAATATCTTCATATATATATATATATATATATATATATATATATATATATATATATATATATATATATATATATATATATATATATATAACTAGAATATGACAAGCTATAACCATATTCCAAATTTAGCATAATGTAACACGAAGGTGCATTAGCTTTAAAGTAGTGCGAAAGTTAATTCAATATATATGTATATATATTAGAGCATGTATTAATTTGACAATTCCATTTTAATGTAAATGTCTAACGTTTTGCCATCTTATACGTTTTGCCGCGAGAACAAGTATTGTTTTCAAAAATATCGTGTAAAAAATAAAAAGAAGAAAATATTAGCATATATTTTAATTCAGTTTGCCTTCTGAAAGTTTTAAGTTGGTAATATTTGAAATCTACTAATGCACTATAATTGATATCAATTAATGTTATCAAATGTATATACACGAATTCTAAGATGGTCTTAGAAAATTATTTATATACATTGGTAGATTATTATCAAATTTTAAAATTCGGGTCATGAAATACAATATTCGGACGTTTTGCTATAGAGCGATTCTTTGTCTTAATTTGCAGGTATTACGAAAATCAGAACGACGGTGATTTTATCGTGTATCGCCATCGGTCTAACAAGCAAGAGGTGAGCTTTTATCTTTTTATGTCATCCTATATTCTGCAATGTGCAATAAGTTCAACGCATAGTATTGTTCAGGTTCATAGTCAACCCTGATAGTGAGAATCAATGTTTAAAGTAACAGTGGTTTCCTTTTGTAAATCAAATGCTTTTTCATTTTCGACTTCATTCCTCTGAACTGTTTATTCAACTTTTAAACATTCGGTACGAAAAAGGATAAATAGATTCACTTCAGTGTGACATGCGCACAACTTTCTTTTACATGTTCAAATTGCTTACGTTCAATACGTATATTTTCCAACTGAAATAACGTTTAGTATAACAGTATAATCGACAATAGTTTAACTAATACGGTATCTGAAAGTTCAGAATTCATTGCAAAAACGTAATGTAGTTTTTCATACGGAGATATGTATTGAACATGATATACATTTAAAAAATCACACTAAAAGGAATCACTGAATATGGTTTGAGAAAAGTCGCATAAATAATAATTTATTATTTTCAAGAAAATACAAATCATCTGGGAATTTAAGTGTGGCTTTGTAGTACTAGTTTAGGAATGCATGCCCTGAAACCGCACAAGTTTGTTCTGAATATCACAAAATTCCAAATCCCACCAAATGCATTTAACATAGTCGTCAAAATAGGTGCTCAATGTTTTCATCTTCTAATGCATTTCATGCCTTATATTATAATAAAGTTCACTTGTATCCACTCTGAAAGGAACTTCACATTTAACAAATGTTTTGATATTGTAGGTATACTTTTAAGCCGCACTTTAATTTCGCAAAACAATGATCTCTCTATTATTAACAAAAAATTATGACATTTTTTCATAAGAATATAGTTTTTGAATTATTATTTTATTCTACATAAACAAGACTTGAGGGTAATACAATGATAAAATTGGATACTTTTGAATCTAACATAGATCAAAGAACACGATTGTTTATCTTAAATGATTCATATCCTTTTGTAAGTAGATTTTCATGTATAGCTCTGAACGTCTTAGCATCTGCAAATACCAGTTTATACACCTAACTTAGCATCTGCAAATAACAGTTTATCTACATACTAATAACGTTTTATAGAAACAGGATATAAGTTCAATTTACGATCCAGCTTAATTACTTTTAGGCTATCATGCACTCAAGAGAAAACCATCATAAGAATAAAATAGCTTCCTTATAGGTGTGCCATTAATGCCACAAACACTTCAACTGTGAAGAGATTTACGCAGAGACGAGCGCGCAAACACACACACTCTCTCTCTCTCTCTCACACACACACACACACACACACACACACACACACACATATATATATATATATATATATATATATATATATATATATATATATATATATATATATATATATAGGTTCAGATGAGGACAACAAGGTGCTGGGGAGGAGGCGCAACCTGTGCTTGTGCTGTGGCTGTTCGATCTGGGGGTGACTTGTTCATGATTAATATATGCAGCACACCCAGACTAATCAGTTTTATTTCTTGCGCCGAATCAATCCTCCAAGTGACTCGGATGAATCCTAATTTGTACAAGGTAAAGTCCTCTTCTACAGCATTGCAAAATATTAAAATATATTTCATTCTGATTTCGAAATATAATGTTTCTCGAAATATAAAATGGCCATTATGAAGAAAAGTATTTCATATGAAGAAAATAGTATACTTTCTAGATTATTATGGAACTTAAGGTTTATAATTTCGTTTGTTATTGAACTATAACTCAGTGTCAGATAAGACATATTCAGTAAGCAAACAGGTGGGGAATCTATGCAAAATGGTTAGTGAAATGGATAAGTTCTGATTATACATTCAACGTTTATAGTCTTTTATGGATTATATTCAGAAGAAGTTATCCATATATCAACGTTGGCCGAGATGAGCCGCGAACCAACGTGGACGTATGTGCATGTAATAAAAGCTGACTCGTCGGCTCTCCAGACCATATATTATAATAATTTGCTAATGGTACGATGTTATGCTCATTTGCTTGCATTCAAACTTAATTTCTCCACATTTCTGGATGCTTCCACATTATTGATCAATTGAATTCGATTGTGATCTGTCAATGACAGCGAATTCACAGTAACATCCAGCTTGACTATTTCATGTTCATAGGAATATAATAACCTTTCAACACAGCTCTTGGCCTTATGTGCTGTTGATTATGTAGAATTTGGCCGTCATTTTCCCGATATCATGTCTTGAAAGGTAATTTGTTAGCATTATTCTCGATTCGCAGTAGAAATGTTTGAATTGATATGAATAATAGCTGAACAGAAACGCGTCAACAAGATCGCATCGATGCAGTGCCTAAATATCTCAAGAAAGCTCGAAAAAAAATCTTGAGTTGTTTTTTCCCAATAGGTGTTCATGCCGCTTGGAACTATTGTGGATATCACCATTTGGTATGACGTATACCTAAATATAGACATTTATCCGTCAGTAAAAGACGCCGATGAAACGCTTGGTCTATGTGGTGTGTTAAACGACAACCCAGGAGACGACTTTAAATTGCCATCGGGACTTCAAGAATCCAACAACAATGTATTCTCAACGTCTTGGAGGTATGTTATTTAAACAAACATAATCTTAGATCTTATTTCTTATTTTAATGAAGGATATACTATTATGGAAACCGGATAAATCAAAGTCGAAATGTATGTACTTTCCATTTAGATTTCTAAAAATATTGGAGGAATGTAAAATATTTACGTATCGATTTAATGTCAACATCCACACCAAATTAATTCCATAGAGGAGATCAAAGTAACATTTTGTTTCCCCTTTATTACGTCGTTGGTCTTCCTTTTGGTCATGAAAAAAAAAATCATAAATAAAAACAAGCTTGATATATGAATATAAGATGTTACCATGTAATCTAAAATAGTGTTTGTTGTTCAAGAATTTCATCACTATGCAGTAACATGTACGTAAAATACAAATCCCAACAGACAAAATACTGCAATCTGAAATCATCTCAGCTGCATAGAATCCAGGATATTTAGAATCCAGTTCATTTATTTTCATGTGTATCCAAGATTTAGTAGCATATGGTATTTCAAATAATTCCAGTACTTCTGTAGCAACAAAATAATTTCATTAATATGGAATTGGCGGATAAAATGTTAAAATATACATTACTTTTTTAATAAATGCCAAATTTAAATATCTGTAAATAAAAATTAATTTCCCTCACTGGTTTTGATTCAACATTTGTATTTTTTATCTGTTCAAGCATGTACAACTTAATTCGATTCTTTCTCAATGATAGAGTGTACAGAGAGCAGAATGAAAATTGTTATTCTTTTTATGCAGATTGCACACACGTTTATCCTTTAATACATAAAAGCACAAGAAAATGAGGAATTTATTGGAGTAGTACAGTTGTGCGATTTTGGAAATAGTTCGCATATTCATTTAGAATATACTCCTTAAATCTGAAAATAAAAGTAACAAAAATGGATTCCAATTCGCCCTTCCTTTTCGTCTTCTTCATCGCCATCTTTATAATTTTGTACAGTTCTTAAATTTATAATAATAATAATAATAATAATAATAATAATAATAATAATAATAATAATAATTATTATTATTATTATTATTATTATTATTATTATTATTATTATTAATTTAGTGTTGTTTCTGTTGTTGCAGAATCCCCTCCGCAAACTCATTCTTCAGCCCACTGAACTTCAAACCTACATTATGGGATGAAGGTTCTTACATCTGTGTATGCCCGGCTGCTTTGAACACAACAACACCTCCTACCACCGCCTCTGGAAACAGGTCAACTCCATTATGCTCCGCTAGTTTATATTTGTCATGCACAAAGAAAGTCATAAATCAGGGCAAGCCTTATTCCTGTGAGGTGAGAACAAAAAGGTCAGAAACCTCGAGAACTAAAGAGCTGGAACGGATATCCATCAAACAGAGCACGGATGCTGATCCAGTTTTCGATAATCATAGATTACAAAAGGTGATTATATATTCCAGAAAGACTTTATTGTAGGCTATGAAGCGATTAATGTCGTAATTAAAAGTTTGGACTTTATACATAATGTAAATATTTGACAAATATGAGAATTAAAGAAAACTGAGAACAAATACAAGATAACAATTAACATGTATGTTAATATATCTTTATTTAGCGTTAGGGGCAGCTTATTGTTGATTAAAGCGATATTAACATTCCTATTAATATATCTTTAACAGAGACAAACAAGGAATTATTCATTTGAAGAAGCATTAGCCTTATGCACCAACATATTTGATACAAATTGTACGACAACAGCCTTTGAAGGAAGCCTTCCAGAAAATAGTAAAACGTTCAAAAATGGCTCACTATCAGACTGTGCCCTGGATATTATGGTGAGTCTACATGTACGATGTGCAAAGATTCTGATTTTGAGAAATAAAGTTTACGCTCTTATGTGTGGTTGCACCTTTTGTATTAGACCGAATGCCAAATGATAGATATACAAACCGATGAATAGAGGGAGCAGACTTTTATAAATTACAGAACAAAACTTCAAAACTTTGTATTTTCTCACGGAAGCACACTATATATTATTTCTCCCATATATGGTATGCGCCAGGAGGCTTACAGTGACGCTACATTTAATATTTGCATTTTAAATGATTAATAACATAACATGTTTTGCCGCTTGAGAAGGTGAGTTGATACACTGGCTGATATACGTGACCCTGTAAAATAATGTAGAAACCTTTATTGCAAATATGTTTCGTTTGTGGTTATGGCATTTTATTCAACATCGAATATTCCAGTATATCGGAGATTCTTCGCTGGCAAATGTTCATTGCGAATCCTACCGATCAGCTGTCGATGAAGAAATAAGCAGAAACAGTACATACAGAGAGGCTAACCCTGGTGTAGTGAACTCATTTCGCTCTACGGCATGCATCAGTAATTGCAACTTTCACGGCGACTGTATCAACGGTCAGAACGTTTAACATTACATTATTATTTGTAACCTTATATATATATATATATATATATATATATATATATATATATATATATATATATATACTCTATACCCTACTATATATATATATATATATATATATATTTATTTATTTATTTATTTATTTATTTATTCCGCAGTTCATTTTATCATCTGTAAGTACAACTTTATTTTTAATGCGGCAACAATAATTGTATGAGTATCTTCTAAAATTACACAAGGCGTATGTCGATATGTATGTATTTACAGGATGTCTAAATGGATTTAACACCGGTGTTTTTGTTGTTGATAAGTCCGACCTTTTTATAATTTCCAACCCTAGGTTATCCTGACAACATGCCTAGCTATATGCGTACAGATAAACATTGTATACACTTTAATTACGACTTTTTAATTCATTTACAACAAAGAATATATTTGAAATAAAACATTAGTACAAGATAAAACAAACGTTAAAAGCAACATGGAACAGGTATTTTCCATATCCCAACGTGACTATTGATTGAAATATGGGAAATATAGTTTTTAAAATTTAAATACCTTTTTGTTGCTTCACAATTATCACCAAATAATGTTTAATTTATACATTATGTATGCCTTTAATAGTTCGCAAATGTGCTAAATAAATCGGTAACCTTGTGACTTATTTTTATAAAGAGATATTATTTCTAATCTAAATGAAAAATCACGGATTAATATTGCAACTTTCAGGAACGTGCTTTTGTCACGAATCCTACATTGAAGAGGATTGCTCTGTGTCTCTAAATGTCTACCCAGACGTAGATGACACCTTCAACGGGGGACTGTGCAAGAGAGACGATGAGGACTGCTGCGGCGACAAACCAATATACGGAATACATTTTGTGGAAGGAATAACCAAGCAAAAATCTGAACGCTTCCAGGTACAAGTTACACTAACATAAACCTTATAGTTTCAAAATTACTAGACAAAAGTGCATGCCGAACATGGTCTAAAATTATTTGGTGACAACAATAAAAATGTTCGAAACTTCACATTTCAGGTTCATAAATATCTTAATGCTCGTATAAAGGGAAATCTCAGTTTTGCATTTAAGATTTTATGTAAGTTAATTGCATTTATAAACGCACAAAAAACTGTTTTCATATCGATTTGTACAGAGTGCATTTTTCTTGGTTTACTTTAGCTGTATGACTCGTACGAATTTCATTACATATATAATTAAAAGCATCTCTTCCCAGTAGGTATCCATTTTTCTCTCTTTGTAGGGTTTTGGATCTGCCTTATCTTATTGCCTTTTCAAAAGCACCAACAAGGACGTGCGCTTTTATTAAAGATATTCCTGCTGCATATTCATGCATTCCGTACCTTTGTATATTTGAACATATAAATGAGAGTTCCACAATTGCATCGGACAGTCGTGGTTCTGAGAGTGATATCTAGAAGCTAATTAGAATAATCCTAATCAAAATAGTCAATTTGTATCTAATATTTTATTTTGTAGAGGTATGCTGATGGGTCAGAAACAGTTCTGGAAACGATCAGCAGTAACATTCCCGTTAAGAACAAATACGAGGGTACAATGAACGTACCATGTTATTCAAGAAAACGACGTTCAACCGATTCTAGAAGTATTATCCAGACGTTCGTCTCAGGAGTTCGCGTATACTTGACGAATGATGGAAGGAACTATGGTTCCCCTCAGGCTTACTTTATATATGACTCCAGATGCCAGGGTGTTGTCAACGCTACAAATGGATACACGTTCTATCTTATGGTAAGTACGCTTCATGAATAAGTCGTACCTGAGTATATCAGGTGCCAGCATGCATGATGGCACGTACAATAATTATAAATATCTCAACGATTCAAACGCATTAATTTTAAGACTGGTGTGATAATGACTATTATTTATGATTATGTTACCTTAAGATTTCACATACATTAATATATAAAATTCGGCACTATTATATTGCTTTAATTTTCAATACATTCTAAGATTTATACGAATACGTCTTGAAGTATAATATGTACAGTGTAATCGAATACCACCAAAGAACCAGTAGACGCCTAGAAACATTTTTCTTAAGGATTTGAAGATTTCATTTGATTACATAGTTTTTATTATTGTTTTCTGCAGGAAATTCCAAGTCTTGAGACATGAAGCTCGATATACTTTTTAGAAAGGTATCTGCTAGATAGAAATGTTGCTTTTGCTTTTGTTTTTAGAATGGAACCTGTTTTATCGATGATGTGTGTTACAATGATGGCAGCCAAGATTCATCAGACAGCTGTAAAACATGCCAAAGTTCTGTTGATCCCTACTCATGGACGGACGGTAAATTAAAGCTATTTAGTGTTTCAAAACGTGGTTCTTCGGATAATTCCTGGCACATCATTATATACAAGGCTCCTTGACTCCATCAAAACTGTCCACTCTATTGTGTCTTACACCACGCTGAGCACAGACAGGTTTTGTGACTTAATTAGTATTCCGTTGGCCTCTGCTTCTTTCAGGTCATTCATGCAGTTTATGACCTTACGTGTTAGGGAGCTATATTAAATGGCGTCACCCTAAACTGGAGCAACTGAGCAACTGAAACATTCTTAATAACATATGTAGTAATGAGACCGAGCTTTTGTGACTTAACCCTTTGAAATCCTACTCTGTCTTGTATATATCTTTATTTTATGGCCGGTAAAATTGAGAGTTGACTTTGCACTTCAATGAGATCATAGATTTACAAATGCAAAAAGACAGTTGATACACAGTATATATATCTTCTATATTCTTATTTGCGCCTAATTTGATGAGGATATGTTTATGACATTTAGGTGAGTAATTCTGTGGTACAGAAAACTAATCCTAATATATATATATATATATATTTGCGTTAGAAAGATCCCCTTTCAAGGTTTGGGCATTAGAACTCTAATATAATCACTCAATATCAGTGATTAAGAGGTATTCGGTTCTTTATTTCTATTTTCTTGAACGGACAAAAATAACCGTATGATTTTCACCGTTCTAGTTGCCCCGACCACACATGATATTGAAAAATAGATTATATAACAAAGAAGGAAGGAAAGAAAAAATTCAGAATTATAGAGGTTGGCACTTTGAATATACAAAATCTGAAATCCTTGTAAAATTATATGTAAGCAATGAACTGTCGATATAACGAATGGCTGTCTATCATTTCTATTTAAACGATGACCCATCAATATAACTTGTGGCTGTATATATTTTCTAAGTAAGCGATGAACTATCGGCTCAGCTTTTAATTGTCTATACTTTTGTATGTAAACGAAGAACTTTTGGCTGTCTATGTTATCTATCTAAACGATAAACTACCGGCAGTGTTTTTGACTGTTTATATTTTCTTGCATTTATTCTTGCTTTGTTTTCATATTTGTTTGAACTGTTTAGAGTATACCAAAATTGTACTGGGTAACTTGATACTCCGAAATGTCATTGAAGTCTCATCCATTCAAGCATGATGCTTGCTCTTCTATGTATCTTAATTTCGCGCACTGTTGAAGAGGGTTTAGTTTGCTCTTTAGGATGGGAGTCGTACAGTCAGGGTTCAATTGCAACTCCCAGTTCGAAATTAAATAGAACTCAAAACAACCAAACAATAAGGAATTATATGTTATTTAAATTTTCCGTGATCATCATTAAAACCCAGACACGCTACAACAGATGCTGCTTAGACATTCTTCAAATTTACATTTCCTTCGCATTCATTTTCACGAAATTTTACCCAAATAAGCCACTTTTATCTTCATTAAAATCTTGCAAAGAGGCTAATCTTTCGTCCCATGCATTGCAATGCTATAACATTACATGATATTGTGCGTCCCATTTTAAAGCATTGTCACTGTAGTAATTCTTAGCAATCTTGACATCTGACTGGTGTCGTGATTATAGTCTGCAAGGTGGACCGAATCGGAGACCTCAGAAAGAATCGCTGACTGTTGCTAATCTGATTGGTTTTTGTTGGGGGGGGGTTTTTGGGGGGGGAGGTTGGGGTTGTTTTTTTTTCAAGGTTAATTTCAATTAATCTTTCACGTTCTATCATATAAAAGTGTTCATGCTTGAGCGCGGCAAGGTGATATATCTGTCCTAGTTAAAAACGTTTGATATTCTTTGCAGGATGTACCAACAGCAAAAAGAGTCCACCATCTTCACCTGACAACTTGATTCTAGTCGTAGCATCCGTTGTCTCGGCGGTATTAGGTTTAGCGATGTTGGTGGTTATTGCAATCGTGATCATCAAGTGCTGCTTTAAGAAGGAAAAAAAGTGAGTAGGAACCTGAAAAGAAAAACATAATCATTCATGTATTTAAATTTCTGTATCGATAGCGGTCGAAATAGACATAAAAGACACACAGAGAGAATCGTTTGAACTTGAAACCAATATGCAATTTGAATATATGTTAATATTATACCCCTTGCGTCCTCCACCAACTCCACTCCCAAAAGAATCAACAAACTATTGTGCAATGTAAAGTTAAAGATAAACATACGATGGCTGTACTTCAATAGCAGTTCACACTTGGCAAACATTACATGACATTTAATTATATTTAGGAAAGTGCTGAATTGTACCCAAGCACGTATATATATTAGTCCATGCCTAATGAAAAATATACGCAAAAGCTTTCAGTACATAATTCATCTTTTCTATCGCATTTCTGATAATATGTTCTGTGTTCTCTCTTCTTTTTCTATATTGAACACTTTTTTTATCATGAACTATATATATATATATAGTTTTATAATTTTCAGGGTTTCCGGAAACTTTCAAAGCAACGTAATTACAACGTCTCCAGGCAACACTAAATTCCACGAGAGTGCACTAAACTGTGATCAAAAAAAGTTACCCGACAATGAGCCAAAGATGGAAAGAGAGCCCAGTTTCCACAACAGTCAACTGTGGGGAGACAGACCAGGAACTCCTAAAGAAATTTTCTTCGACTTTTCCCAGACACCACTTCCATACTAGACACTCCTCGAATGATCATTCGCATATTTTAACATCACATGCCCTTCACCGTGATTATAGAGCACACAAGTTGGCAAAACCTCTATAATCATATCACCACTGGAAGATTTTCGTTCTTAATAATTAAGATTGACATTGATTGCGACACATTTACATCATAAAACATGCAACGCTTCAAGTTAGTTTCACCACCAAAGAGTTCGCTCTGTAGTGGTCTACCTAGCTTCATGTACAGATAAAATGTAGTCTGCATTTGATTTTTAAAAATAAAGCCGTGGTTGCAATTGGAGCTGGGTAATAAAGAAATGTTGTACAGGGATGTACCGCGGTATTTCTGAAGATACCGCTATACGTTCTACCGCAATTAAATTAGGTACCAACAATTTTTTTCTCTAGGACAGGAGGATGACACTATTTTAAAGATACATTCCTTTATTCATTAGCTGGACAATTAGCTTACTCTGATTTATAGCAAATTAACACCAGGTATTATTCATTATATTATTTGAAGAAAACAAACTATTTTGAGACAAAAGAAAATGGAATATCTCAGCTCGAGAAAAAATGTTGCCCTCCCTCAAGCGAACATTAAATGGTCAGTATCTTATTGTAGATAAATTTACTAGGTTTATGATAATTGTTTTATAAGTTGAAATCTAACAACTTTTACTGAAGTGAGATGATTAAGTTTACATTATAGCTCACACCCTGTAAAAGATACAGAGTTGACATTAAAGAGTTTGCTGACAAAAAAGGATCTGTTGTACCGAAGCTTACAATTTACGAGTTGTCCTATCATAATAGGCAGGGAAGCTTTGAGTTTGATGTCAAGCCCCTGGCAAGAGATTTATCAGAATGGTCCAGCACACTTAAAACACACTGACTTACCAAATGAGAAAATATTTAATGCACTTGAGACATTACGTAATATTAAAACAAAAAGCAACTGCTCTCCTAAAAATTTTTAAATGTTTTCCAACTTTACAAAACGAATTCATGTTTCTAAGATATTAACATACTCTAGAAAATAATTAAAAATGACATTTATTTGTGCTTTTTAGTCAGAAATATTTCCAACAATTTGGATTTGAATCAAAGATATTTCACGACATCCCATTTGGAATTTGGAAATCACGTTGGCTTACGCCAAGATAAATATGTAATTAAATGATCATGCATGTAATTATATTTGTAGTATTGAAAATTAATTTGTGATAATTACATCTGTTTTGTTAACCAAAATTAGTAATTATTGAATTACTCATCTAAAGCGAAATCATGCTGCCAAGAGCAATAAGTCCTTAGCAAGATTACTCAGGACTTTCCGTACATTCCTTAATGACGGAAACTACCGAAGTACCTGTACTGTGAATACGTACCGTGGAACGTTCCACCGTAAAACAATACCGCAGAAAAACGGTATACCCGTAATGTTTCGCATATCTAGCTGCAATTGTTACTTTCTAATATTTGCTTTATCTTCTCATTATTATTTACATAAACACTGATTCCGATTGACGGTCTTTTGAAATGAATTGCTCATTTTACATGCTCGCTGCAACATTTTATTTTCCGCACAGTATGTAGTTCAGCGGCAGACAAAATGCATGTCTATATTTTGAGGAAATCAGCAACTTGCGCAAATAAGCAAATATAATTTCCAGTTTTCCTTTGCCATTCCCACAACTACATTTTATACGCCCCTAAGTTCAGCAATATATGTTTTATAACTGCTGAAGCAATGTTGGACGTTACATATTTGTATAAAGCAATTGTAACATATCTTCGTGAACAAATATTTGTTTCATCACTATGACATGTTCTTTCGTTCTGATATCTTTTAATATCATTATTAGCTTAGCGTTTCCTTTTATAATTAGACGTAATGTGAACCCTGCTTGAAAGAAGGAAGGCACTCGACAATCTAGTGGTCATCCAATATCTCCTGTATACCTGAAGCGAATGCTGCTTTTGAAATGAGTATTCTTGGAACATTTTTAAACATGTTCATACTAAGCACACATTGCAGAATGTTAAAGATATTGTTCGCTATATTAAATATAAGAATCAACATTTATAGATGATATAAATAGTCCACCGAGTTGAATAAAACATGCTCTTGTTATCAATGCGATGTTTATGACTTATTCACTTGTTAAGGACATTATTGCACAGCCTTAAGATCTTGCGCATAAATAATAACTTTGTATTATTGCATCATCAATGTTATTCATATAAATTATATTTTCTGTTATGCATATATGATCAAGTTTGACATAGTGTTCCGACACAAATCTCAATTTTAATCAAGAGTCTTTTCATATGAAATCGTTAATGGCCGAGGGTCAAGGCCGGCCGGTTGCTGGTAAATGATGAGTTGTATATTGTACAGGTATATTAGGATCGGTCTAGTCGGTTGATCGTGGTTATCTAAGTGTAACAATGAAAGTGTTATAAGAAAACAGTATCATAAAACCGCCTTAGTCAATCACTGAGTTGGAGGCTCCTTATCCTCCTTCTTTCGACTGCAATTAACATTTACAGGTGTTCCATTGGGTGTTAAGCTTCACGTCTTAAGTAATGTACCCGGTAGATTCCAATGCCTACCATGAAATCATATCACGAAAGATTAATTTGTTCTCACGATCCAGGGTCACGTGCAGAGGTGACCCGATCCCATTTTATAAAGTAGCTTTATCCTTTCCACCCTTAAATATGCATATGTATCCTGACGTATAGATCTTACTTTAAACGTGTCAGAGGTTTTTATGTTCAATTTGTTTTTAACTTTGTGCCAATTGTTATTCAAATAATGTGTGTTTCTGTTCTTTTCTGTTTCAGATTTAATTTTGAGTCGTTGTTTTGTGACAATTTATTTAATAAATATTTAAATATTTATATTAATTTTACCTTATTTATTCATTATGTTTATTAGTTTTATTGTTTCATGATCATACAACCGTCTCTAATTTATAATGTATTTATTTATCAGGACATATTGTGGTAATTCTTGCATTTAAATATGTATTATGAGTTACTGAATTATTACAGATGTATGTGCGTTGTATCTTGATAATATTGTTGGGGTTTTGTTTGTTTCTTTTCTTGGCTTTTAGTGCAATAAAATCAAACTTAAATAATGTAAAGCAGGGAGTCATGAGACCTACGAAATATAACAAACACATATACATATATACAATTACCCTTGGCGTATGTACCTCTGTTCAAGCCTCAAGTGGCCCTAAATATAATCCTGGGTACTGATTTCATCCTTTCTTCTGAAGCTAAGAAATCTCACGCGGAATTATCTTTTACAAAGAACTGTCCATTTTGTGTAATGCAGCACTGAAAAGGAGTACGGTACTGGCAGCACGCCAGTAGTATAGTGGGGTAGTATAGCGATAATGGGAAAATACATTACAGACCCCCCTGTGGCACTATGGCGACAAAATTTATATTGACAAATTGCACAGACTTGCCTTTATAGCGACTGTGGGAAAAATACGTTACAGACTTCTCTGGGTTTGTATAGCGACAAGAATTATAGCGACAAAATCAAAACCCTGGGCTTGTATAGTGACAATGGGAATTTTGTATAGGGATAATAGGAATGGAACAGGTAGAGTGACGTCACAGTACTAGACACTTGCAACAATGTGGCAAGTACCGTGACGTCATCCCACCTGTTCCATTCCTATTTTCCATATACAAAGTTTTATGCATTCGAGTTCGTTTTTGAGGATAGTATAGTGTGTGTTTTATGCATTCGCGTTCGGTTCTGTGGATAGTATAGTGTGTGTTTTATGCATTCGCGTTCGGTTCTGTGGATAGTATAGTGTGTGTTTTATGCATTCACGTCCGTTTCTGTGGATAGTAATGAGTGTGTTTAATGTATTCGCGGTCGTGTCTGTGGATAGTATAGAGTGTGTTTTATGCATTCAAGTTCGGTTCTGTGGATAGTATAGTGTGTGTTTTATGCATTCGCGTTCGTTTCCATAGATTGATGAACATCAATCATACCCAAATCATGCAACCGACTAAAAAAAAATTTGGTAAGAGAATAATGGTTTTGGGAGTTAAACATAGATTATATAATCGAATAAAAATATTTTAGGTAAGAAAGAATAAATATCTTTTCGAGGCATATGAAAGTGGCCCTGAAAAGGACCGTTGGTTTTTATGTTAACACCAGTTCGTTAACATAGACGGCATCGCACTGATCTTCTTCTCTTTCTCAAAATTTGCCACCCACTATTTTCGAAAAGAGTAGTATTCATTTTGCCTCAATCAATTAAAACTTAAAATCCTTTTTCATTTATTTAACCCTATGATGTACGTGTGTGAGTGCGTGCGTATAGGCCCTTATTTTAAAAAATCAAAACCAAGAGACACTTACGTTTTTCAGTCTGGTCTATTCTGGTACAAATTTTTACAATCCAATTCAGAACAAAACACAATAATTTTAACAAACTTCATAGACCTCTTCTCTGTCTTTTTTCTTTCACTCTCTCTGTTTACTGATTTCCTTCACTTTCACAGTGTTTTCCTCCTCTTCTTCCTCCCTTTTTTCTCGTCTTCTTTTCTTTTCTGTCTTCTCTTTCTGAGAGCGTCAGGGTTCTTCCTGCTCCTGTTGTTTTTTTTACCCCAGTCTGAAGACCAATGTCCTTTCTCTTGACAATGATAACAGGTATCTTTACCTTTGTCTCTTTTGACACTGGTCTTGCTTTTTTGACGGCCTGGACATTCTGTAGCCCAATGCCCTTTCTTCTGACATATATAACAAGTTTATTGACTTTTATCTCGAAAGGAGGGGAGTAGTCCATCGGCTTGTCTGAATAGACACCAAGGAATTCTCCTTCTCTATCCGCAGAAGCAGGCCGTATCGTGTAGGAAAGCCTGCCGTCAGACGGGACGCAATCATAGACAGTAAAAAACGATTGCCATCACTCTCCGTGAATAACAACAGCCCTTTTAAGGGCTACCCAATACTCTCGAAAAGACATACTAATTCAATTGCCAAAAAAAAATTGTGTGCTTATGTTTTAAACAATAGAAGTGTGTCTATAAGCACTTCGTTTCTTTTGTCAGTGAAACAAATCCACACTTCGTTTCTCTATCTTGTCAAATCGTGCATGTCTGTGTTTGTAAGTAAAAAAAGTCAACGTGAGTGTTTCTTTTAGGTCCGCGTGTTCCATGGGATGGTAAGTTTTGGTGTCAGGGAATGTTTACCTTCACGTCCGTGCTTCAAGTATATATAGCGGCGCGATCGTCAGTCTGGCTACCCATCGTTGACTCGTCAACATTAAAATTGAATAATAGAATCCCAAAAATGTTGGAGCTCCAGATGCAACTGGAGTATGCCAGGCGTCCGTTAGACGAACTGGCCATGGAGACCATAGTGGAGGAAGACAAGATAGAAGAGGAAGAGAAGAAGAGGAAGAAAGAAGAGGCGAAGGAAATGAAGAGAGGGATCCTGCCTCACCTCATCATGAGACCTGTATGTGAGGTGAAGCCAATGATCAGTACACCTCCACAACCAGTACTGCCACCCGAATCACAGGCACAACCACAACAACAACAACAACAACAACAACAACCAATACAGCATGCAGAGGAAGCAAGGAGGCCACAGCATCCACGAGTGTGGCATAGAAAAACACAGAGGAAACAAGTCTTCACTATTCCACAAACGGAGGAGTGGGACAGTGAAGCCACTCAACCTCCCTCAGCGCTCCCAAAAACAACACTGAACTGGGCCAATGATTGGAGTAATGTGCATGTGGTGCCAGAACTGGGAGGTGTAACCATTAGCCAGGTGGATCTGAAGTTTTAAAAACAGCCCTTCTCAGGGGTAACCAGATCTCTAGAAAAGAGACACTATTCAATTTGCCAATTTGTGTGAATGTAGAGGAGTGTGACTATAAACACTCACTCGTTTACTGATGTGTGTATGTGTGTGTTGCGTTCGCGTACGTTTGTGTGAATAGTATAGTGTGTGTGTGTGTGTGTGTGTGTGTGTGTGTGTGTTATGCGTTCGAGTTGGTTTGTGTGGATAGTAGATATGGTGTGTGTTTTTTCCTTCTCCTCCCGTTTGTGTGGATAGTATAGTGTGTGTGTTTCATGCATTCTCGTTCTTTTCTGTAGATAGTAAGTATGGTGTGTTTTATGCATTCACGTTCTTTTCTGTGGATAGTAGGGTATGTATTTTTTTGTTTCTTCTCTTCCCGTCTGTGTGGATAGTATATATGGTGTGTTTTATGCATTCGCGTTCATTTGTGTGGATAGTATGTATAGTGTGTTTTATGCATTCGCGTTTGTTTGTGTGGATAGTATATATGTGAACTGAGTGTAAGGGATGTTTTCCTTCACGTCCGTGCTCCACGAATATAAATAAGAGCGATCGTCATTCACGCGATTTAACATTTAACATACTTAAAACTCAATTGCAATTCACAAATCTTTTGTTTACTAATTCGTTCAATTCACTTCAATTTCTCTTAAAAACATCAAATTAAGCTATTTCCGAACAACCTTTTCAATATTTAATCTAGGTAACACTTTCATTAATAGTAACATGCCCTATGGTTCACCCCAGTAGGATTGTAACACTATACAGTATACATCGCAGTAACAGGACCAACCCCGCAAGCCAATTGTATACACCCATCAATGAGTCATCTTATTACTGATAACAAGACTAGTCACTAAACCGCTACCTGAATACAAGCATATTGAACTGTACGGCATGGAATCTCTAATTTCCCAAACTAAAAGCACTTGTCGTAGAACAGCGCTAAGGACGTACAAAAACAACCTTATAGAAGCGGCTTTTAAACATAAGATTAGAGGATATATACGGTCAATCAAATGCGGAACCCAACTTAGAACTAAGTCAAAGTAATATAATAACTCAATCCCTTATACTTAAACACCCCACTCCACTTATGAAATAATTAAATAATTAAAAGAAAAATGTAACCCAACAATCGAGAACAGAAAAGGGAAAATGTGCAGAGAAAAGATGCACATTTTTCACTCAATCGCAGCTAACCACTTCAGAAGACGTCAACATCTACCAATCTGAAAAGATTGATAACTTGCCTATCTGAAAAGATTATAACTAACTTGCCAGTCTGAAAAGATTATAACTACTTAACTCAAATTGCCTGACAACCATCAAAGCAAGGGGCAGTCCAGGTCGCACTACCTGCTGCCCCACAAAACCCCAGCCAACCCCACCGGACAAGCATGGCATACCCGGACAAACTTACCGGACAAGCATAGCGGAACCCGGACAAGCAAGCGGACTATAACAAAGGCAAGTGGCAGTCCAGGTAGGCCTTCCTACTGCCACACAAATCCCCAACCCCACCGGACAAGCATAGCGTGCCCTGGTACGGACAAACTCAAAGGCAAGGGGCAGTCCAGGAAGCTCTACCTGCTGCCCCATAAAACCCTATCGGACAAACACAGCGCATCCATATCGAGTTGCAATTACTCCTCGAAAGAAGGAGGTATTGCAGTACCCAGCTCATATGGACCCCAGTTAAAGAAAAGAAACCGAGGGGCTTCAATTTGGTTCATGAAGGCCCGCTACCAAAACAAACGTGATCCTTGCGATACCGCCTCGTCGTCAAAAACAAAACCTACATAGTCACCAAATTAAGATTATACAAATGGAAGGGCAAACCTTCCCCGGATTGGTACATATTTTCGGAAAACGGATAAGTACACTATGTACGCAAAATTCATATTCAACAATAATACCCAATGCAACAAAAATTAAAACTCAATGAGTGCTTTACCAATTGAATGAGTGGCTCACACAACATTGGTATAAGGAAGTCCATTAGCATAACTGGACCAGATGTGACATTAAAACCCGACCTTGCCGTTAGGTCGGGGAGTGTGGTTGCGGGTCTTGGTGTGCCCTGTGTGGCTGTCCCTGGGGCGCTTCTGTGGTGTTTTTGCGCGTTTTTTTCCGGGTTCCGTCTCCTCCTTTCTTCGCCAGCTGTTTGCCGTTTGGATGTAGGCTGAATATCAAAGGTCAGAGGTCTATCGGACAAGCTATGGTAAAAGCCCAGCTCGGGGCTAAGTGCCTCTTTAGGGGAGCAGTGTCGCCCAGCCGAGGGCGGCATCCAGCCATGGCCGAGTGCCCCTCTTCAGAGGTTATGCCCAGCCTTGGGCCTGGAGTGCCCCAATTGGGGCCTCTGGTCCAGCCCTGGACCCACAGTCGTAAAGCACATAGTGCATAAACGACGATAATCCCTCAAGTCAAGTCAAGTCATTCACGCGATTGAACGCTGAATACAAAAAATGGCAAGTAACATGGAGAGAATGATAAGATTGCAGGAGGTGGTAGACACACTAGGCATGGCGGAGGAGATGCTAGTGAGAATGCAGTTTGGGGCTTATAGTCCCCACAGACTAAGTATTGAGATTAACAATTTAAAGAAAGGAAAGGACATCTTAAATGAGATGATAAGAATAGAAAAGGAAGAAAAGGAAGATATAGAAGACAAACAGAGAATGAGATAATGGAATGAAAAAATTGAAAAGGAAGAAGAAAATGAAAAGAGGAAGAAACAGAAAGAGGAGGAGGAGAAGGAAAAACAGGAAGAAAAGAATGAAAGAAAAAAAAGACAAAAGTGTAGGACAAAAGATGAAAAGTTGGTGGAGGAAAAGAAGAAGAAACCCAAAGACACTTTTCAGGGAAACTTTCATATGCCTCGAAAAAATATTTACTCTTTCCTTTTTTTTATTCGACTGTATAATTTATGTTTAACTCCCAAAAACATTATTCTCTTACCTAAACTTTTTTTAGTCGGTTGTATGATTTGGGTATGATAGATTGATGTTCATCAATCTGTGGAAACGGACGTGAATGCATAAAACACACACTATACTATCCACAGAAACGAGAGCGAATGCATAAAACTTTGTATATGGACTGTAGGAACGGAACAGGTGGGATGACGCCACGGTACTTGCCACATTGTTGCAAGTGTCTAGTACTGTGACGTCACCCTACCTGTTCCATTCCTATTGTCCCTATACAAAATTCCCATTGTCACTATACAAGCCCAGGGTTTTGATTTTGTCGCTATAAATCGTATCGCTATACAAACCCAGAGAAGTCTGTAATGTATTTTCCCACTGTCGCTGTAAAGGCAAGTCTGTGCCATTTGTCTCTATAAATCTTATCGCCATAGTGCCGCAGGGGGGTCTGTAATGTATTTTCCCATTGTCGCTATACTACCACATTATACTACTCACGCCTCGTATTCAGAAAGAAGCAATTAAGAAAAGAACTTGACACAAACCTCAAAATGCCTTCGAGAAATCTGTGATGATAATCGGATTAAAACATATTTAATTTCTTTGCACGCTCACTGTTATGGACTATTATTTTAAAATTACACATTATCTATCAGTGTATGCTGCCTAACACAGTGTAAATCACATTTATTCTAAGCCTACGGGGAAATATGAATTCAGAATCTGATATGTTTTTATCTATTTCAAGTTAATAAGTTCCAGCAACTTGTGCAAATGATTAGTACTCATAAAATTGCCAAGTCCGTCATAATCTGTCAAAAAAAGTGTAGATATAGACTTAATAACAAAGACTGCATGTTGAGAAAGATACGAAGAAATAATAAATAAACACGAGTTTAGTAACCGAAAGTCGAATAATCGGTAGATACATGCATACACGATATCGCTTTACATCAGAATCTTTTATAAATTCAGGGCAAAAATGGTTCTCCACTCTGTTCATCGAACACAGATTAATCAATGTTATTTTCAACATATTTTAAATGATAAAATGAATGTGGCCTTAACCGTCACTCTCTGATGTCCAAGGTAATGTCAATTTATAAATACTGATTTCAGTATTTCAGAAGATCTATATTTTCACTTCAGAGCGAAGTCACTTTTTGTTCAGGACTCACCCAGTCGGTATAAAGGCTTCCTTCTTGCAGCAAAAACATAAAATATTGTCTTTGCGAAAGACAGCAGTCAGGTGCAACAAGCTAACAATTCATTCCAAAAACCTGCATGTTATGAAATAAAACCAATCTAATGGCAGCCAAAATAATATCGTGGTGGTATTACCCAAGTGTAGGTAGCTATATTGCGTTGGCAAGCTGCTTCTCGTCAGAACGTCTATCTCCTTTGGACAGGTCCGTGTTGTTACACACTGGAAACGTTAATTTTTCGAACAAATGTCTCAATGGAAAGTCTGTCTGATCTTGTTGGTACTAATATCTTCAGATAAGAACCTTACGGCCTTCCCCATGTTTTTGTTTTAATTTGGTTGTCAGTTATATTCTTTAATAACGGCATCCTCTCCCACCAGTTTCCAGCAGCGAATTTCCTTTCTTACGTTATGGAGGTTATGACAAATTTCAAATATACACTAAATACATGATTTATTTACTTATTTCACTTGCATGCATAAATTAATTAACCGGGAATGAGTATAATTTGCTTAATTATACCCATACGTGTTCAGAATGAGTTTTCTTGAGTTTTTAAGGTATTACTTCAGTAATTAGGTTCCTTATATTACTTCCTTTTTGATTAAATAAAATGCACAATGTTTAGGTTCATCTACACCGAGACTAGTTTACTTTATCTTACACACTAACATGGACACTTGGAAATTATGTTGCAGTTTCAAACATTAGTCGCAGTTGGGATCGAAATACCTATCTTTTGAAACGTAAAGCAGCTTATATCTTTGATGGAGAGTGTGTATCTATATATATATATATATGAGTGTTCAAGACATAAGACAAGTATTTTAAGCAATGTACACGTTCTCTTGTAGATAATTAAATGCTATCAAATAAAATATCAAGGCCATATAGAACATCTAGCGTAAATGACTGCTCTAAACGAGTTGCTTGATAAAGTGGATAAAGCGTTTGACTCGTGACTGCAATAGTACGGGTTCGATTTCTGCCATCTAACCAGCCCGTATCAGTTACGTCTCCCATGGTGTATCCTTGGGGATATACTTAACTTTACCTGCTCTCTCTCTCTCTCTCTCTCTCTCTCTCTCTCTCTCTCTCTCTCTCGAATTTGTACCAGTTTTAGGCAAAGATTGTCTTAAAAAAATCGAGGAGGATCCAAAAGGTAAATGGATGACTAGTTTCTTGCCTAATATATAGGGTACCGAGATCTCATCGCTTTTTGAGATATGTGCATGTCTCCTTCCTCCATCATTGTAACCACACCACCGAGGTTAACTTAGTTGTCACTGATTAGATCAACATTTCATTACTTTTTATATCCAGGAGCCCAGATATTTAACTAACAACGAAAGGCAGGGACAATACAGTATTCAAAAAAGTGCAAAAGGCGATACCGCTATAACCTGTACACGTATAGGGTGTATGAACAATGCAAAGTTGAGTTAATATCGTTTACTAATAATATTGCCCTCGTCATTTTGAATAAGGTTAAATATTCGACCTCTTTGACACTAACGTATAAGAATGCTACCTGTGGAAAAATAAAGGTCTTGATTATACACTACGATAGCTCAATAAGTATGTTGATTTGAAAAGAGAGTTAAGCATATTATTACAAGAACAACTGATAGCTCTATATTTAGCTCTACCATATTGGGACGTTAATTATTATTTCTGTCAAGGGTTAGGAGATACACCGAAAGACGTGCGGATAATGTGTATTGCAATTGGTAAGACAATGTCATTAGAATTAAAAATATCATGTTCATTGTAATAAAAAATGAAGTATACTGTGGTAGATTTTCCATAATGCACTTCGTGTATGGACAAATCTTTAAAAAAATTATATTTTAAGGATATGAGATATAGTTGTTGGAACAATTAATGACTTTGATGGAAATGGCTTATTTACATATGCGAAGACACCGGGGATGGGACAATATTTTGAGCAAACTAAAATTTCTTATTTAGGCAATTTATGTTCGCAAAAGATGATATCAAGGCGACACAGATCATAGCGATTAGAATAGCAGCGGTAACTCTGTTAGGAAAACGTCGGACTCGTAATTAAGGGTCTCGCGTTAAATATCCTCCTAGGAGAGCCTGGATCGACTGCCAGAGTGTATCATTCGGAAAGGTATTAAGCTCCCGTATCATTTGAGTCATATAGCCATGATTGTGTTAAATGTATATTTTAAACTAAAACCAAAAAAGAAAGAATCCAATCCAAGTTATCTTTCTGTCTCAGAACCGTTGTGGCCTCGTGGTTAATGATTAAGGAGTTGTACTCGTGACCGCAATGGTTCGGGCTGGATTCCCAACTGCAATGTATCCTTTTGCAAGGTAATTAACTCTGCTTGCCTTGGCAAGTCCTACGTTTCAATGTGTTGCTGTGCTGTATCACTCAAAAACAGATCTCTCTCTCTCTCTCTCTCTCTCTCTCTCTCTCTCTCTCTCTCTCTCTCTCTCACACACACACACACACACACACACACACACACACACACACAGACCTCTCTCTGGTCATAAATAAGTATATATTTTATTTGGCAGCAGTTGAAGCAGACAAAATGTGTTTGAAATATGATAGTATTTCATGATCTAGAATTATATAGTACATTAAAATAGATAATTATTTTGTGATCAAGTACCATGGTACCGGGATTTTTCACTATTAAAATATGTGTACACACTCCTTCCTTCAGCTTTGAACCGCTAATCATTTCCCCCTGTACCATAGTTATGTATAATTGAATAGACTTATGTTAAAGTCGGTATCATTTCAAACAGCTTAGATATTGAAGTAATAACAAAGGCACAATATTGACTCAGATATTCAAAGAATTACGGCAAAGATGACACTGATATAACCGCACGTTTCTGGTGTATGAGCACTTCTTTACACCAATGTAGAATAATAGTATTTCATACAATACATGATTGTTTATACACTAGAACAGAGGAAAGATCGTTCTTCCCAAAAAGATGAGAAACCAGCAGTTCTCTATTTATATGTCCATATCTGGAAGTTAACGCCTACCTATGGCAAGGTGCCAAGAAACAGAGTTAGTGAAAACAATGGTGGTCATTAGGACAGTATTTTGTGTATCACAAACAAAGGCAAAACGTGATCAGAATTCAAATATCTTGCATATGGTTATAAAATATTCAAATCTACTATGGTGGATCTTTTAAACTGCAATATTTGTTGAGATTAATTTAAAGCAATTATGGTGTAAGGGATGCAAACTAATGATGTTAGACCAAATAACGAGTTATTTAGACTTGCACTTCTTCACACCAATTTAGCATAATGGTAATTCGGACAAACACGTTATTGTTTACACACAAGAGCGGAAAAAAGACGGCTCTTCCAAGAAAGGTGGGGAATCAACAGCTCCATATTTATTTTTCCATATTTGGAATATAACGTCTACCTTTGGCAAGTTTCCAAGAAACAAAGTTAGAGCAAAACAATGGTGATCATATGGACATTATTTTGTGTATCACAAGTAGAAGGCAAAGTTTGATCAGAATTGAAATATTTCGCACATGGTTATGAAAGATTCAAATCTGCTATGGTCTATTAAAATCCAATATTTGTTAGAATTAGTTTAAAACAATTATGGTGTAAAGGATACAAAATATTGTTGTTAGAACAAATAACGACTTTGATGGATAGGCTTATGAAGGTTCAGGCTCTAAGAACGTTGTTTCTAAACAATCTACATTTGTCATCAATGCAGTTTGAAAGTGCTAAAGAAGATAGCAGTGCCATTCAGAGCATGTAGCTAAGTGAGATTTTAATTTTGACTCTTGAGATGGTGGAGTCAAGGGTCTACTGACCCTTCAGTTTTTAGATCTACCGAGACCCTGAAATAGTACATACTCCAGGTTTAACCCTGAAATAGTACATACCCCAGGCTTAACCCTGAAATAGTACATACTCCAGGCTTAACCCTGAAATAGTACATACTCCAGGCTTAACCCTGAAATAGTACATACTCCAGGCTTAACCCTGAAATAGTACATACCCAGGCTTAACCCTGAAATAGTACATACCCCAGGCTTAACCCTGAAATAGTACATACCCCAGGCTTAACCCTGAAATAGTACATACCCCAGGCTTATTACAATATTTTTGCGTAAGAGATGACACTTTTTCCTATTCCGGTTAAATTCTGATTTAAAAATAATTGCGAATTTTACCTGCAGAATACCAATAAATATTTAAATCGCGTTAACACAATTATGAGCTAACATTGTTGAAACATTAATTCTTCTCCTTATGTGCTTCACCCGCAAGCAGAATTAGTAAGCACTGAGTGAGGGGAGGGCCGCATCCGATACCACTGCCAGGTAGGGTGTGAATGAGTGCCCAATGTTTCGATCTATGCATGCACAGAAGTTGTTATCAGCGGTTTGAAATCACAAAGTCATATCAACTTACTGCGTTACAACACAATACTACTGTGATAAAAATCTGACTACAGTTATTCAGAGTATTTTACTGTATGTTAATTTTAACATCTTGGAAAATACAACCATGCATCCATCCATCCATCCATCCTTTCTTACATACATACATACATACATACATACATACATACATACATACATACATAAACACTCACATCACATACATACATGCCTACATACATGCATACATACACGCATACATACATAAATACATACATGCAAACATACATACATCCATACATACATATATACACAAATGCATGCACGCACTCAGGCATACATACATACATGCATAGATACATACATAAACATACATACATACATACATACATACATACATACATACACAAACATATGCATGCACGCATACATACATACATTCATACATACATACATACATATATACATACATACATACATACATACATACATACAAATATACATACATACATACATAGACACACATGCATAGATACATACATACATACATACATACATACTTACATACTTACATACATACATACACACACAAACGCATGCACGCACGCATGCATACATGCATACATACATACATATATACATACACACACATACATACATGCATATATTCATTCATACATACATACATACATACATACATACATACATACAGACATACATACATGCATGCATGCATACATACATCCATACAAACATACATACATACATATATACATCCATCCATCCATCCATCCATCCTTACATACATACGTGCATACATACATACATACATAGAGACAGACAGACGGACATATATACATGCATGCATACATACATACAAACATGCATATATACATGCGTACGTAGACACACATCACACAGACATACATACATGCATGCAGACGGACATATATACGTGCATGCATACATACATACAAACATGCATACATACATACGTACGTACACACACATCACACAGGCATGCATACATGCATGCATGAATCATAAAGACGTACATACATAGATACATACGTACGTGCGTGCGTACATGCACGCACACACACATACATTGATTGCTGTATGATTGTAGTGACGAGAATGGATAATCAGGATACTCAGAATTCCCAGGACTCAGATAGTGATATACCGTGCGCTTCCCAATTAGAACGCTGTATTCTTGCAGAAATAAGAGAAAAATATGACAAGTTGGACAAACAGTCATTCAAAAGAGAGATATCGAGTAGTCTTGACGTAACGTCCCTTTGTCATATTCGTAGTTCTCTGCATGATATTGGTAGGCTCAGCTATCCAAGTTATCCCTCCGGTCGACTGGTAGAGAGGACATCGCGTTCTGATAGTGCTCCAGTGAAAGAAAAACTAGCAGATGACATATATGCAATATTCCATTTTCTAGAGGGTGATGGTAACACTAGCGAAGTAAAGGCTTGTATGTCTAGGTATGGGAAAAGCAAGTCGAGTAGAAAAGACAGTTTGAGTTGCTTAAAGAATCTGCAGAAGACTGGTCACGAAACTGGTCAATCGAGTGACATGGATCAATCAAGAGGTTTTGCATCAATAGACGATTGTGGAATTAATAGCCCAGATGAGAGAACTGAAACCAACGTTCCCATTTTGCAATATGAAAAATTTATTGATCTGAAACAATTTGTAAAAGATGAACTACACGCCAATTGTGCAATTATTATGGAAGAAATGAAAAGAATGAGAAAGGACATCGTTCGTTTGGATGAGATGATACAAAGTAAGGATGAGAAAATTAAAAGACTTGAATCGAGCATTGACAAGGCAAGGGAGTCGGAATTGCGTTTGGAATCAGACCTACATGCGATGGCAGATGTAATAAAAAGCCAGGCAATGGTAATTGAAAAGCTACAAGCTGTAAACGAAAAACAAACTGAGACAGTAAGTGCACAGATTCGTGGAATTCAGTTACAACTTACAAACTTTATACAGTTGTCATGCTCTTATGCAAATATGACTAGATCTTCTTGCCCATCTTCGAATACATCAAGTACACCAAATACAGCTCCGAATACAAGTGTAATTGAAAGCCGTCGTCTAGACTCCCGTAATAGGATCTTGTCAGATCAACAAGAATATAGAAATACCGGTTTAAGCGATTCCAGGCTACCAACATATGAGATTCGTACTGTAGGTTTGATGCAATCTCCGGCAGCACAAACCCTAAGCACTACAGCACCAACTGTAATATGTGAAGCAGACAAAGGAAAAACATGTGAAAAGAAAATTGTTGAGAATGAAAATGAAACGAATCAAAATCAACTATCGGATAATAGAAACTCCCCACCCAAAAAACATGACATGAATACTATGAATGATATGAATAATAATTCGAAACCAATCCAGGTACGAATTAGCAATTTGGCATTCAGTGGAGTGAAGAGGAGCCCGAAAACAAAATCTTTGTTGCTATCGCGTATTAAAGCAGACTATGCCCCGGAAGAGCTAAAACATATAATTCTCAGGCATGCGTATAATCGAGGAGTAAAAATCACCAATGTTAGGATTCTTAAAAAGTGGTCAAATATGAACGGAGAAACCTATACCGTTCGTGTTACTATTCCAGAAAATTTGCTTACCAAAACTTTACAGCAGGGATTTTGGCCTGAATTTGTATTGGCCAGAGAATGGTATGATAGATAAGTGATCTCGTGTCCCTTAATTGCATGTGGAGGAGCTTTTGTTGACTTTTTGAATGACTACTCTAAACATACTGACTTGGAATGCAAAGGGCATTATGACAGGAACGCCCTATCTTTGTTCTTTACTTCATAAGGTTGATATTGTGTGCATACAAGAGCATTGGCTACATCCAGAGCAACTGCAATTTTTTCAAAGCATTGACAGTGAATTTACTGCTTTTTCGAGACCGGATAACAGAATTCTTAAGTGTCCATGGGAAAGAAAACGTCCCTCCGGATTTGGAGGAATTGCAATTCTCTATCGGAAGTCACTACCGGTTCGTCCTATGAATAACATCGGAAACGACAGAATTATTGCAGTTGAAATTAGCCTGCGCGCTATCAAGTTGTTTATGCTCTGTGTGTGGTTTCCTTCCACAAATGCCTCCTTAGATGATTATAGAGAAATAATGGAAACTGTGGAATGCTTTTATGATGAATATAGTCAAAAAGGTTTTGTGATTATTTGTGGTGACTTTAATGCGGAGCTACAGAAAAAAGAGATTCCGAATAGTACAAATGATAAAGGCTATATACTATATTCCTTTCTTAAAAATAGGCATCTAGTGTCAACATGTGATATTTCCCCTTCTGGAATACCAGGATATACATATTGCTCATCTGACGGCAAACACTCGTCCTTGATTGACTACATTTTTATACCTTCCTCAAAAATAGATTTAGTTCGTAGTGCCAACATTGAAGATGATCATCATCTAAATTTATCCGATCATTTACCTGTAAGAGCAGAGTTGTTAGTTCCAGACGAACTCCAGGAATCAACATTTTCCAGATATCCAGTTACAATCAACTGGCGAAAAGCTTCGTCAGAACAACAGGAGCGGTACAGAAGTGAAATTAACAAGTATTTAAATACAGTGGAGCTACCTTTAGACAACATTGCAGATGTACAAAACGCCCTTGTTACTGTTGCGACTGTTTTATCAAATACAGCTGACAAAAATCTCCCAAGGAAAACCTTCCTGCCTCACCTAAAACCTTACTGGAAATTCACTAATGTGGCTGAACTACATAAAGAGATGAGAAGAAAACGAGCGTTATGGATAAAAGACGAACGGCCACGTGGTATACAATTTACAACATATGCAGAATATAAAAGTGCGAAAAAAAATTCAGAAACCAACTAAAGAAGGCAAAAGACCAGTATGAACAGGAACAATTCGATGAGCTAGAAAAAGCTGCAGAATTGGATGCAGGGCAATTCTACAGAATAGTAAGACTGCATAAGAAGAGACAGAGACAAGATATCTCTGAACTAAAAGTGGAAGGAGAAATAATACGGGACCCTCATTTGATTCGTGACGCGTGGCGCCAGCATTTTAAAACTTTAGGAACTGAAACACCAGATACCCATTTTAACGAATTGTTTGCAGCTGAAATTAGAAACACCATGAAGAATATTGTTGATTCAAATATTGAAGACGGAGCAGATAAGGATATGTGTGAAACCATATTACAGAATGATATTGAAGAGGCTGTAAGAGAGCTGAAGAAAAATAAGTCATGTGGTCATGATCAAATATATGCAGAGCATTTAATTTTTGCCTGTCAATCGATTAGTCCTATTTTGTGCAAAGTGTATAATCGCATCATCTCCTTGGAAACCTATCCGGACTACTTCAAAACTGTAAATGTTATACCTATCTTCAAAGGTGGGAAAAAAGACAGGCTAGATATGAATAGCTATAGAGACATCTCAATCGTTCCCGTTTTTCAAAAAGTATTTGAAAAAATATTGTTGAAGAGGATAATTCTATTTAGCGAAAGGATCAATTTCCCTCACCAATTACAACAGGGATTTCGAAGCGAATGCAGTGGCATTACTGCAGCCTTTATTATAAAAGAGGGAATAGCCCATTATTTAGAAAGTCACTCAAATGTTTATGCTGCATTCCTGGACAACGCGAAGGCCTTTAATACGGTATGGCATGATGGCCTCTTTTATAAGCTATTCTGTCTCGGAGTTAAAGGAAAACTGTGGAGATTGATTCGAAATTCTTTTCGAGAAGTTAGGGACCTTGTTCTGCTCAACGGCCATCATTCGAAACCATACTCAGTCAATCAAGGGGTAGGACAAGGAAGAACGCTATCAGCATGGCTATTCTTAGTCATGATTTTTTTAATGACCTAATATCCTTGCTGGAGTCAACAAAATCTGGAATACAAGTTGGTACCTTAAGTATCCCTTGTGTTTTATTAGCGGATGACACGACCTTGCTATCTTCATCATTTAACTGTATGAACGTTTTACTTCGCAACCTCCATGACTATGCATCGAAGTGGAGACTCCGATACAATGCTGATAAAAGCAATATCGTCATATTTTCGAAGAAAAAAATCATGCAAAAATCTATGTTCATGCTCGGAGATAAAAGGATACCTATTGTTTCCTCTAGAATATATGCAGGGGTTACTCTCTCCACAGATCTTTCTAATACTGTTGCAGTGAAAAATGCTTGTGATAAAGGTAGATCAGTATTTTATTCCCTTGTTGGAACTGGCATTGGAAAGGATGGTATGAATCCAATTAATAGTGCTAAAATATGGTCAAAAATAGTTCTGCCTGCTATAAGATATGGATGCGAATTATGGTCAAACTTGAGCCAGTCACAGGTATATGATCTAGAAGTATGTCAAAGAAAAGCGGAAAGAAGAATTATAGGTCTTGATCAACGCTCATCTACAGAGACAACAATTAGCAGTCTTGGACTGTGGTCAGTTGAGGGATATGTAGATAAAATCAAATTAGGTTTCTTCAATAAAATCTGTAGAGCCAACGGTTCACTAGCATGGAAAATTATATTCAACAGAAGAATTCTTGGCTTCCTAATACACGAGAGCGAGAGCATTGGCTTCGTTAAAGATATATATCGTGTTCTTTTGAAATACCAGCTTGGCGGTTTCTTCAACCTATACGTGAACACCCTATATTCTGTCCCGAAACCAGTCTGGAGGAGGAGTATTGTCACTGCTACGAAGAATCATCGTGGAGAACTAAACTTGAAATGAGGCCTGAACTTTTACACTATGTAAGTGTCCATGCTAATCTTCAACCACTTGCTGTCTGGAAGCTAGGTAAATGTTTTCCTGATAAAACTTGGTCGTTCGCTAACATTGCCTATTTAACAATGTGTTCAGTTTCAACAGAGAATGAATATAACTGTAAACTCTGCAAAAGATTGACTTCAGACAGAGCCAAGCATATGTTACTATACTGCTAAGCCCTAAATGATGAACGTAACACTATGTTTGAAAGAATAATAGATGCAATAGACATACTAGATTCACACTGGCTTTTTTGTCAAGACAATGACTCATTACTTCGTATCCTTTTGGGCAAGAGAGTGGACATCTTTGATTCTATGGATGATCATTTATGGCAGGCATTCATGTGTGTGGTGGCTGAAGGAATAGTCACAATGTACAGAAGAGCAACTGAACTTGAAAACGATATCTGACATTATGCTTGTTCAGTATATTAGGGAAATGAACCCATTTCATTCCAATCATAAAAAATATTCACAAGTGTTCCAAGTGAGAGCCAATGTGATAAATCGTTCCAGTCAAATGTAATAATTCGAATTATTTTTTTTTCCTTCCCTCTCTCAATCTCCGTTGCTTATATTTTTCGCTTGCGGTGAGCTCTCTAACTCGTGTGTTTAGACATTGTGTTTCTCGGCTTTTGTAGACATATACTACAGATTTAATGTGTTGCGAATCCATTAATGTCAAGCTATGTTCCTATCTTTATAGTGTAATAATGAAAAATAACTGAATGAAATCTCTTTTGAAGAGGAAATAAAGAAAGTCAGTCAGTCAGTCAGTCAGTCATACATACAGACAGACAGACAGACATACATACATACATACACACATACATACATACATTTCCGTGCACAGTTACAACAAATATATACTGGCAATAATGGTATAGATAGAATATTATGAATTTCTTTGACTTGGAATTGTTGTAAAATAGCACGTTTCAAGTACAAACTGTTAAAGCATGTGTAAAATAAAATATGCGAAGAATTTGTAATGCCCTGAACATTTAATTGGGTCACTTATATATAGATACATATACATACATTTAAATTTAATTTGTCTTCCATAAATGTTTTTGAGTAATTGTGCTAAGAAGATTTTTTAAAATCAAAATCTAAGTCTGAAAAGTCTATAACCATGGGTATTGCACAGCTGCACATGAACAACTGTAGAATCGCATAGCAACACATTTGTCTTTGTAGCAATTACAGTGTAGAGTCAATTGGATTCCAACAAACTAACAGTGACAGTGCTGAAATATGATAACCTTCATGTCCTCCAGTCCCTGTAATTGGGTCTCTCATAAAAGGCAAAGTGATATCAGTGTGTCTGGTCATTTTGGAAACTTCATCCTTAGATACGTTAAACTGTAGGGCAAAACTGAGCCAAAAATAAGTTGGAGATAAAAGAAAATATGTTTGTTTCCAAACGCACATCGGTTTTGACGGCAGAAAAGAAAATACCACACATAGCTGCAGTAGCAGTCAGACATCATGTAAAGGTATGTTTTCAATGTGATGACATTTGATACAATTGATTTAATAGTTTGTTTTAATTTGATAGTTTTCAGTTGTTTTGTTAACCTTTATAGAAAATAATTTTCAAAACCAAAATTTAAATCCAACAGGTTAATATTAAATTAGTAAATTACTTTTTCTTAGTGTTGATTAATATTTTATATTTGATATTCCAAGTCGTATTTCAATCAGCATTTTGTAACATAATTTTCACAATATATTTGATTAGCTTTATCAATTATGTACGTAGAATTCTTGCCCTTCAATATGCTGCAAATATTGCTTAAAACCAATAATACCCTTATAGATAGCAGCAAATATGCTTTCGTAGCATTTTATATATGAATTTGTTGTATTGTGACAGTGGTAACAGAATAAGAGTCCAACGCAAACCTCATACCACTCACATGTCTCACTTTAGTTTAAAAGACAAAGCATTAGGCTGAGTAATATGACTGGAATGGTATTCTACATTTGATCATTATGAAAACCATGCAGTTGTAAAATTACAAGAGTGCTCTTCAGAAACCCAGTCTTGGTAGAACATTTATTGTACATGAAATGTGAAACACCCCAACCACACTTTTATTCATATTGGAAGTATTGGAGGAGCATAAGTAAAAATAAAACCTCTAACCTATGTGCTATGAATATTGGATATAGGTAGAGATATTACAAAAGGAACAACTTTGGCTGAAATTGTTCTTAAGTAAATTCCTGTAAAACTGGAGAATTAGTGTTAGAAATGTCACAAATACATTTTCCATATGGTTGCCATGTAAGACAGAAACCCATATACTTCCAACATTATCTTAAAATCCCATTAGCTATACATGCTGTTATAAGTTAATCTTGACTAAACATATTCTGTTAAGAATATGTGTGTTGTTGTGTTACTATTTATGTGTACTTTGCTCACTTGTACCTTTTCTATATGACAAAAGCCTCAGGTGTATTATTAAAATATGTTTTAAGGGACTACTGAACCTGTCCTGTATGTCTTAAATTATTTCTCAGAAGTCACATGCTTAATTATTTCATCTTTACAGTTGGTATGCAGTTGGTTTACATAATAGTAGTAATAAATTATTTTTTTGTGTTTGAAGGAGAGGATCAGAGGGCACAGACTAAGGAGATAGCTCTGGCTGAATAAAACTCAGACTGTATCACATGCATTTGTTTGGAAGAAGTCATATTTACATTTTGTAATGCGCAAACAGGAAACACCAACAAAAAGCCATTAAACCTTGATATAAAAGACAAGAAGATCATAAATATAGTTTATCTAGTAAGTGCATTTTCTGGAATGTTACTAGAGATACAATTTATTTGAAAAATAGTTGCTATGGGAAATTGGAAACTGAAATAAGACATTATTTAAAACAAAGCTAACAGCCTTGTGACTTCTCCCATTAATGGTCATTGACATGGGACACAAAACTCTGCAAATTTGTTATTATACATACGAAAAAAGCAAATGGCTGTAAGATGTTTTTGGTTTACTTTCTGTTGGAGACCAGTTTGATTCTTTCGAGACATCATTGTTTTGAGCAACATTTAAAAACTGTTTTCAATCTTTAATGCTAAAATTTAAAAATCGGGGCATAATCTGTATATGAGTTTGTTTTATTATTTTGTAAAGGCCGTATTTTGACACATGTTACAGTCTGCTTCTTTACAAAGATATGATCTCACAATGGTAACCATTCATTTTAAATTGCCACAATGCCTGGGCATCTCTCTGTGTACTGATCATGGAAAGAAGGCTTATCATGGTCTTGAGGGTGACACACTTGATGTTCGGATGACATCTTTCTTGTATCCAGTTGTGATTTGAAAATAAAGTGTATATCAAGTCTCATTTAACATGAGTAACGGTTGGTAACAGCAATTATTTAATCCCATATAAATTTATTCAGTAATTACCTTAAATTTAATTCAGTTTATGACATGTTTGAAAAGTTCTCATAGGAGCTACATGCTTCTTTATGTATCAAAAACGTACTGACATAATTTTTAATTTGTTTTATTATTGTGGTAACAAAGTCAAAGGATGACTCCTAAGGAGACGTAATAAAGGTAAAAAGTAGTACGGAATTGTTACCTGTTTTTACTTCACACTCATGCATACACTCAAATAAGTGGGAAACAGGATTTATAGTAATTGACTATAGAATGTTAAAATATAATTGTAGGCGTTTGTATGGTGATACTAGAGACTTGAACAGCTGTTCATAAAATTGCAAATTGATATATCTATACATTCTATTAAAATACAATATTACTACAAGGAGTTGGATTTACAGTCGTATAGACACATCTGGGCTGTATAGTAATCTCGCAAAACTGAGTTTAGTGACCTACATTTTAGTAATATTATTGTGGTCCAGATAAAGTCTGACAAAGTCGTATCTGCGATGAAGTAAGATTACAACATTACAACTGATTCATTTCATCAGCCATGCAAACCCAGTTTATACAAAACAAATATAGGCGTGTACAAATAAATGTTTCATACATTCCATATAAGAAAAATAACGGTTACATGAGTAAATTCTTTTTCAATTCAGCTCACATCTGTTCAAGATAACAAATATTCCCCCAAGTCACTATACACACGCACACACCCACGCACGAGCGCTTAGCATTAGCGTGTACTATAGACTGGTCCCAGCATGAAGAAAGTATTCTAATTTCAAATTACATGTATCCTAACAAAGTCTAATCGCCTGAGCTGATCCCAATTAGGCAGTATAGTAATATTCTCACATACATGATTGTGTTTTTCCAGTTTAGAACACAAGTGCAAGGTTATTTGCTCATGCCTGACACCTGACCTTTATCATGACTTGTGGAATATTTTGACCATTTACTTGGAGTATAGTACACCTGAAATATCAAACACTTCCTTGTTTGCATCATCACTTGAAAAAATATTTTTCCAGTAATCAAGATGAACTTTAATTGCAACGTATTTATATACTAACTCAAGCAGTTGCTGAAGTGTACCGCACTGATCGACCTAGCTATATGAAAAGCTTCTACAGTCAAATTTTGAGCCAAACATATATTGTTGCAATTGTTATTTTGTTTAAAACAGTTATATTATCATTTTTCTGATGTGTGAATCAAATTCTAGCTCAAAGTTTAATTGAGATATGCCATTATTGTTTGTCTGTCTTAATTAATGTTGCCAATAAAAGTGGGCTTATCTTGCGACCTATTCATATCTGTATCATTACACAGTCAAACAACATGCATTGCCATTACCATAGCCATCTTAAATACTGTTCGTTGAAAGGGAAACTGTATTAAACGTCAATGAAAGTTTACAATGAATATTTTTTAGTGTAAATCTAACTTTTCATACTCTATCTTACGGTAAGGACATATTCTGTGATTGTTTTGAAAGTTACAGCAATATTCACAGTATCCATTTCTGATATGGACTCCCACTGTTTAGTACAGAAGTGTGAGACAAAGACTTATTATTGTGATTTAGTGAATAATGCCAACGTCCAACCTTAGGGTTACTAATTTGCATCAAACGCCCAGCATAGACTTGTGTATCATTTAAAATTTTGAGCTTCAGATGGAATTTTCCTATACATATAAACGTCATTTGATGGGTTATATTATTACTACACTGAGCTTGGAGATCGGCAGTGTCGAATTGGGGAGGTAGTCACAGTTGATAATCAGTAGACTTACTATGAAGAAGGCATTTTCATGTTATAATGATATTTTATATTAAATACAATGTGAAAGTCCTATAAGAAGGACAACACCAATTTAGTTGTATATGTTGCAGAGAGTGTGAAGCATAGTTGTAGTATTCTTACCGTTATGTATATGTAATTAAATTGTTTGTTAGTTAGTTTAATTTTTTTTTATTTTATTCCATTACACGTTTTTGTAATGATAATTTTGTTTACAGGATTTGATTTTTTTAGAAATTCAATTCAGTTCTGTTTAACCTGATAAATAGCCAGCAGTTTGAAACATTGCATCTTTTACTGACATAGATTCAGAACCAGTGTAAGATTTGGAGTAAACAACTTTTCTTATTATTCATTTCTAGAGTAAAAATCATTGATTTTAACCAAGGCTATACTGTAGTACGTGACTTTAGACATGTGAAAAAGTTTCCACGCTCTTCTAGAAGGTGGTGACGTGACCCCATCCGGGAATCTGTTTTGCGTTTCAGTCAGGCTTATAACTCATGTTACGATAAGAATCAAGTCAGTTGTGCTTTAAACCTTTGAAGCTCAAAGGTGTTTTGTTGCGACCAGTTTGAGTTGAAATTTTCTATTTTTTCGGAATTAGTAATTAATTTACCCTGGAAAAGACTAGTGCACATCAGATTTCTTTGACAAAGGCATTTGTCGAAATTTTTTCAGAAATTCTAAACTGGAATATTATATTTTGTGATTCAACAAGGAACTGTTGACACGGCAACACTGTGAAGACTACGGCATACGTCATCGCCTTCCATCTTGGAATTTCATCGGGATTCGAACTGTGATTCATTTAGGACTTTTCATTGACAGGACCTATATTTTTTAATTATTGTATTAATTCTTGGATTTGATTCGTAAACCGTAAGTCCTTTTTCTCATTTTACCTTGTTTTTCTAGGGAAATAAATCATTTTGTTAAATTTTATAAAGCTTGTTGTCTTTACTCTTTTCTTGTCACTCTTGTACGAGCCTTGACACGTAACATTACTACATCAAATTTTTTAAATACCAAAATAAATGTAGATTGTTACTATGGAAATAAGGTAATATTGCTACGTGTGTTTTGGGAGTAACAATGTAGTATTATTACTACATCAGGTTTTGCACATCACAAAAATCATCGTTACTCTGTCAACCTGAAAAAGGGTAATGTTACTACATGGGATTGGAGGATAGTGGGATAGCTATGTAGTTTTGTTACTACACCAGCTTTAGGAGATCACAAAACCATTGCATGGAAATAGGGCAATGTTACTACATGAGTTTGTTGGATAGTTATGCAGTATTGTTACTATATCACGTTTTGGAGATAACAAAATCAGTGGCAGAAAATAGGGTAATGTTACTAAATTGGTTTTGGGGGATAGCTACATCAGGTTTTGGAGATAACCATATCAGTGCCTGGAAAAAGGGTAAAAGTTACTACATGGGTTGGGGACAGTGGGGTAACTATGTAATATTGTTACTATATCAGGTTTTGGAGATCATAAAATCAGTGCCTGGATATAGGCGAATGTTACTACACATGTTTAGGAATAACAATGTAGCATTGTTACTAGTAAAATTCCCTTGAAAAGGACAAGCAAGCAATTCCTTTTTATTCTGGAAGCCATATGATGATTGTCAACGGGAGTAACTATTATATGCCATTCTAACTTTCTTGTGTTGTTTTCCTTGTCTTACTTCAGGCCTGTATGATTTTATGTATGTTTACATGTGTGTATGTGGCTTAATGGGCATGTAACAGAGTGCTGGCTCTATGGTACCGACATGAAGTTGAAATATAAAAATGTAAACGTGAGCAATCATGCAACAAAATCTTTAATAGAAACGGGTAAGCATTTTGTTTCAATCACTTGTTACGACTCTATTTTCCTAAACTAAGTAACCGAAAAGAGCTAAAGCCACCAAGAGTTGCAAAATTCAGCAAAAATTTATTTCCATAGATAATAGCTCTCCCCGATTATAGCGCGCTTCGCTATAACGCGATTCCGGATATAACGCCAAACACAAAGCCACACCAGATCAGTGATTTGATATCTGTAAACACTGCTCAGTGATTGTACAGAAGACTAGCTTATTGTTGACCACACCTGGATGGCAACAGAACACAGAAAGAATTAGCGGTGGCATGTTTTTTTTTTTTTTTTTGAACTTGCCTTCTCTTCCTGTAATCAGTTGCAGTGGTGCAGCCCAGAAGAGATGTTCATTTGCATAATGTAGCTACAGTGCAAAGAAGGTGTGTGTGTGTGTGTGTGTGTGTGTGTGTGTGTGTGTGTGTGTGTGTGTGTGTGTGTGTGTGTGTGTTTTGGATTTTTAACGTAGCTTTAAAAGAATGTCGGTCACATCGCTACGATGCCTACAGTGTGACAGTTTATAATGATGTCTAGCACTGGAGCATCATGCAGCAGAAATGTAGCATCATGTCCCACCAAATCACATTATCCTGACACCAGTCCGACCAGTCCTAACATTAACCTTTTAATGCTGAGCGTCAAGCGAGGCAGCTGCTAATACCATTTTTATAAGTTTTTGGTATGACTCAGCCGTGGTTCGAACCCGCGACCTCCCGCATCCGAGACGGACGGTCTAACCACTTAGGCCACCGGAGCGGTCCAGTAGAATTGCTACAAGTGGTTGAGCTCAACTGAGGTTACACAGTAACATTGCAAAAGTTGACATCACATGTGTCACTATCGGTACGTATTAAAAACCACAAAACAACGATTATCAAAAGTCTTCACATAGATCTCTGACCCTGGCGGGACCCAGTGTGGTACTGTTATGTAACTGGTTCCACGAAATGGTTGATACGGCGAAGGATGGACTTCAAGCTAGCCACATCTTTTGAGAGTCCATCCCGATCCTGTCCTGGTGTATTTCTTGAGTGTTTAGAGAATCTTTTCGATGCCTCTACAAATTTCATCGCTGATGACACTGTTGTCTTTGAGGTTCAGGATCAAGCGGGCACAAATTGTGAATCCACGGAGTAGTAGTTTTGAATCCATCCTTGTTACGATTAAGCAACATAACCGGAGGAGCACTGAGGACAATGACTGCTTTGACCCCAGCGTAACCAAAGTTTTGTAACACCACTATGATTCCTGGAATCATATTTGTCAGCATTTGTCGAGTGTCTTTGCCTGATGTGTACTTGGGCGGGATCATTGCCACGTGATTTTCGAACTCACCACTATGTTTTTGAAATTTGAATCCGGGCAATTGTGGCTGTTGTGTTTTTGCATTAACATACTCATCTGCTTCAGTAGCAACAGCAGAGGAGTAACGACGTTTTTGTTGTTCCTCAACATTAAGACGGTTTTAATACTATCACAAGGATGTCGGCTTTTCTTGCGCCTTTGGGTATTCGGGTATGTGTATACCTTGCTGCCGTGCAAGCTGTCTTAAGTGTGGTACTGTAGGCATGCTTATAATAACGGGAGGACAATGCTTCTAGCTAAATATGAAATTTTTTCGATGGTTTGTTTTATGTTATGTATTTGTTTCAGAAACTGCAATCGCCTCAATCCTGGTTATTATTTCATCTATTTCTTTTGACCGTGGTTAGCCACATGCGTTTGTGGTATTGATATTTGTCTGCACAATTTATAGTATTCCCTAGCAGATCCACAATATTAGCCAAACTGGTTACGTGATTTAATTCCAGTGCCACATTTCAGGCAAGGTCGTGTCCCTAGGCCTTCACGTTATTATCTGCATGTGTGTTCTACAGTGCTGATAATAGCATGGTCTGTCACAGGGTTCCTATTTTGCAAGGAAGGTTACTTTGCATTGGTTGCGTCCCAATGCCATGGGGCTTCTGTGTTTCAATGCTATGGAGCTTCCTATTTATATACATGCGAGCTTTTATCTAATTGACATAAACACAGTTAATCTCCGGTGTGACCCATCGCCACTTTTGTTATTTCTTCCTCCGCATAAGGTAGTACACTAATTTCAAGGCTAAGCCTCATAGACGCCATCATGCGACCTTATGGTAACTCGTAATTTCATATCAGGGTTTTTTTTTCAGAAACAATGTTGCATTCTGTTTGGAGTTTGCACCCGTAAATTGATCTGCACACACGAATAAGATTAATTGCAGCTCAAATAAATTTAAATGACCTATCCTTATGCACAAAACATCCTTCAGTGTGTACTGTACCAACTCGAATACGACCAGACTTTGTGAGCTTGTATGCAATAACGTCAATGTTTTTGGAGCGTTGGTAAATTTCCTCAATCGTTTTTGCTTCGTCACTTTTAGCATCATCTTCATAAAATTATTTCAGGTATCTCCCTTCTCTTCTGCGTCGTTATAATAGTTTTCGTATATCCACTGAAGATAAATGAGATGGTATCCATTACAGCTGGAGCAGTTATCGCTATGGTTACCAAATATTTCAGATTAAGTGGGTGTGTTATTAATATCCCTTTCCTTTTGTAACTCTACTTTGTCAAGCACTGTATTCTGAAAATTCTTTCCTTTTCTTTGCTCGTAAATCTACCAAAATTTATTCCGTTCCATTTCTAGGACCATTTCCAAATTAACCAATTGATCGGTATATTCAGGAAAAAAAAAACTGAGAATGCGTACATCATCTTCTGTGCTTCTTTAAAAGAGCTTTATGACGAATTCGGTCGATAACAATGTTTTCAGTTTATCTCCAGCGTCTTTGATAGTACGGTCTTTTGGAAGACTACTTCTAATTTTAGAAATGGCAATAAAACGGTTCAAAATAGCTTGACACTCTATTGTTTGAGAATCAGACATATCTCTATATAGACGGCCTCTATGTTTTCAATTTGCTTTAACTAAAAGTCAATGCACAGCTTCTGTATGTAGTACAGTTACGATTAATAATGTAGTCATGGCATTTATTCATCGCTGCCACAGACTAAAGAAAGGAAAGTCAGCCGGCATTGACAACATACCAGCAGAGCTCATTCAAGCAGGAGGAGAAGAGATAGTCACAGTCCTAACAACAGTCTTCAACAAGATATGACAGACAGGAGAATGGACCACCACATGGACTCAATCCTTGGTCATCGTGCTCCCCAAGAAAGGAAAACTACAGCTATGCCAAAACTACAGAGCCATCAGTTTGATCAGTCACTCGAGCAACGTCATGCTGAAGATAATTCTCAACAGGCTAAAGCCTCAAGCAGAGAAAATTATTGCCGAAGAGAAGGCAGGCTTCCGAGCATGAAGGAGCACCACAGAACAAATCTTCGATCTCAGATTCTTTTGCAAGAAATACATTCAACATCAACAGAATCTATTCCACGTCTTTATAGATTTCACAAAGGCCTTTGATAGGGTATGGCATGCAGCCTTATGGGCACCTATGAGGAAGTACAACATCAGCTCAAACCTGGTGCAGGTTGTTGAGCACCTCTATGACAAAGACACAAGTGCTGTCCTCATCAATTGCAGCAGATGAGATAGGTTTCGAACAACAGTTGGAGTCAGACAGGGATGTATACTGTCACCTACACTCTTCAATATTTTCCTGGAAAGGATCATGGAGTATGCCTTGCATGACCACAAGGGCACTGTCAACATCGGAGGAAGAACAACCTTCGCTTCGCAGATGATATTGATGGTTTAGCAGGAGATGAAAAAGAACTGGCTGACTCGGTTGAGCGCCTCGTCACAACCTCCACAGCATACGGTATGGAGATTAGCGCCGAAGAAAACCAAACTGATGACAAACAACACCAGTGGCATCAGTGCAGAAATAAAGGTCAGTGGATAGAAGCTAGAAAGAGTCACAAGCTTCAAGTACTTGGGATCAATTATCACAGATGAGGGCTCCAAACCAGAACTACTTTGCAGGATTCCCCAGACAACAGCAACAATAACAAGGTTGAGACCAATATGGAAAGATACCAACATTGCTTTTGGTTCCAAAATTAGGCTGATGCGTTCGATTGTCATCTCCATCTTCCTGTATGCTTGTGAAACATGGACGCTCACATCAGCTCTACAAAGAAGGATTCAAACCTTTGAAATGAGATGCTACCGCAAGATCTTGAGCATCTCATACATTGACCATGTAACCAACGAAGAAGTCCACAACAGGAACCAACGAGCCATCGGATCCTATGACCACTGTAAAAAAGCGCAAACTGAAGTGGTACGGTCATGTCTCAAGATCGTCTGGACTGGCAAAAACAATCTTGCAAGGCTCAGTGCGAGGGTGCAGAAGAAGAGGCAGAGAGAAAAAGAAGAGGGAAGACAACAATAAGGAGTGCACAGGCATGGGATTTGGAGATTCTCAAAGGGCAGTAGAGAACAGGGAAAGATGGAGAGAATCTGTTGCAACATCAACTGTGGTGCCCCAAAGACCTCTTGCTTTAAGGGATTGAGGAGGAGGAGGAGGAGGATGGTGATGATGACCACAGACATGCCTGCCAGAGTACATCGCTCACTCACTCTGCAGGATTTTCCTTTTTACAATCAGTGTAGACAGAGTAGTGCGAAAGTTGGCTTTTGCCTCATTCTTTGTCCCATGAGACACGAACAGCCGTGCGAGACTCTAACCCCCATGACTGAGTCACTCACGCCACGTGTTGTTTGCACCTGGAGCTTCCAGCTCCAGCGGGACACAAAAGTAAACCACGTACATAGGCCCACATAGGGGATAAATATATCATGGGAGTAAGAGGCAAAAACGGGTGGAAAGGCTGCAAAAAGAGCCTGTGGTACAAAACTCCACGTACTACTCAGCGGATTCAAAATTATGTCACATACTGGTATAAAATTATAATAGCTCAGAATGACGCGATTTACAATATGCCATTAATATGTTGATTCCACACGTCTTACAAATAAACAATGAATAATAAGTTCGCCTTTTTGTGATTCTGTGTATCCTATACTTTAAATGTCACTAACTAATGCAGGCATGGGTAACTTCCTCCAGGGCGTGGGCCGGAAAAGTGATTTTTTAAGGCACACCCTATGGTGTAAATTATCGGGAAAAAACAGATTGCATGCCAGATCTGGCCACGGGCTTTATTTTCCCCACACCTCAGTTGTAATGTCATCTGGTCCAAGTCTAGGAATTTGTCATTATCCGATAGTGCTGAAATCCACCATCGTCGTTTAGTAATTGTAAATCATCGTCGTCGTTTACTTATCGCAAACATCGACCAATTCCGTTTCATTGTCTTTACTGTCACATGCGGGCTCTATCGTAGAGACTGAGTTTGGGCTCTATAAATAACAGGTTGATCATAATGGAACACAGGTTAGTTGTGCGATAAGATGACAGGGAGTTGAAATAACTACCCTCTATTACTTGGCACTGAGCAAGTATCAGACTCGATTAAAGCGTTGTAGATACCGGGACAATAAGAGGGGTTGAGGTCAAATCTGCATGGGAAGTTATAGAACTCTGTATGGCACTGAAAAATTAATACATTAGCTGCTCGATCAAAAGTGGCTTCAACCTGAGAGCAAAGAGAGGACTGTCTTTGCAAGCCTAGGGCTTATCGGGTCATATGCTTTAGCAGAAAATTTGGTAAATATCGTTTCGGAAATAACTATATCTGATGGAAATGGAAAATACAAATGTGATCAAAACTTCTATTGCATTAAGTATTGATTGTATACAAAACACAAATATCAATACAATACAGGTTGTTCAAACTTGCACGAAAATTAGAGCAATATACTTGCCTGCAAACACCCATGATAAACAATATTGACAGACACCTCTTTATGACGTGGGTAGTATTTAATTTGCCGCTGATATTTTTTTCAAAAATAATGGACAACCAAATAACTGTAGATACAAGTATTATGTAAATAATACCGCCATGAACCGGATAAATACAGTGAACTATGCTATTGCGAATCAGTATAGTGGCATTAAAGCGAAAAAATCTTTAATTTCCACCATTTCCCTACCCTGCATGACTCAAATTTTCAATAAAACAAATCGACTGACATGTACGTGCGCACGTATATCTATGCACACACACACACACACACACACACACACACACACATTATATAGATATTTATATATAGGTATTGTTCATCATATGGTATGATCGAACCATGGATTTTCAAGAAATAATAATAAATGCATGAAATTTATATATTCATTGCGAGATCGTGAACCGGATTTTTAACGCTGACAAGCAGACGTGATCTAGAAATCAAAATCGCATTAAAGTGATAATGATAATCTTTTAATACTAATACATTTTGAGAGAATTATAGTATTTATAATTTCAAATTCATTATATGGGAAATTCACATGTTACAAAGTATGATCTACTGAATAGTAATGCTTTGTTACGCATTTCGGAATATAATCATGGTTTAGACGAACCTTTTGGCTATATGTTTCTGTTGTTTTATTATGAGAAAATCATGGTTTGGACCATTTTTCTTTTGTCGTTTTTCTTTTGTTTTGTTGTGTTTACAAAAAACATTGTTTGAACCTTTCAGTTATTTTACATACAACTTTACCTTATTAACTAACGTCACTGTGAGAGTTTTGTTTACTGGTAGTGTTAGCATTGCATTCCTAGGGCGCTTTTTTTTACACCACGAAATCTCCATGACAAAGTAGCTCTAGCTTCGTCTGAGAGTATGGTATACTTGCAGGAAATGACGGTAAAGTCTCTGTGTTTCGTGGGTAAAAAATTGATAGACATATATTAAATGGATTTATCTATCATAAGATCAGAGGTTGGAAATATTGTCAGTATATATTACCTATATATTGTTCATCAACAAGTGTGATGGTGCGTTACATTGTTACATAATGACCTAAGAATTTTAGGTATAAAACCTTGTAAAAAAAATATTTCCGATCCAGCCTGTTCACTGTGTCCTCATACTTAGTTAGTCAGCATCGTTCCTGGAACCAAGGTCACCACTGACCTCAGTATCAATGTATCAGGACCTCGTCGTTCCTGGAGCCAAGGTCACCACTGACCTCAGTATCAATGTATCAGAACCTCGTCGTTCCTGGAACCAAGGTCACCACTTACCTCAGTATCAATGAATCAGAACCTCGTCATTCCTGGAACCAAGGTCACCACTTACCTCAGTATCAATGTATCAGAACCTCGTCGAGTTTAAAATGCAATAACTGAGTCGTGGTCTACACGCCACGTTTAAGAGTGAATACAGTGATATACATCATGCATGGGAGCATACGAACCGACATTCAATTCTTTCATCAGAACAACTGTAAGATATTATTGTTGAAATTATCATGTTCGTGAAAGATTTTGTCTTCGACAAGAATAATCGCATTGGATTATAAGAATTCGATCATTATTTATCATTTAACACATGCAATAAACAAATGAAATCAACTTGCTTGCTCAGCTATAAAATATCGATCTAAGAACATAGCATGGCCTTTTGTGACGTAATTCTGACGTTAGAAATTTAGAATATATTTACGAAACCTTAAAATATATAAACAAATTTTGTCGCATTTATCGGATACCAAGAAATAATCTCATCTGAATTCAAACAGTCTTTTTAGCAATGTACAGTACTGAAACTACTCTTCTGAAAGTAGTTAATGACCTTCTGTCTGCTTTGGATAGCGGAAAGATTACAGTCATCACCCTCCTTGATTTGTTTGCAGCATTTGACACAATAGACCACGATATATTACTTCACCGTCTGCAGAATGCATTTGGCATTCATGATACAGCCTTTATTGTGTCCGCAAATGGAATACACTCCAGGTCAGTTGATATATGGTGTGGTGTTCCACAGGGTTCTGTTCTTGGACCTGTTCTCTTCATTCTATACACTCAGCTGCTCTCAAGTGTCATAGACCATCATCTAGTGTCTCACCAATTGTACGCTGATGACACCCAAATATACAAATCTAGCCACCCAACTGAGGTTGATCCTACCATCCAAGGTGTAGAGAGGTGCATTTCTGATGTAAAATTATGGATGACATGTAACAAGCTGCAGATGAATGATGATAAAAATGAAGCCATTCTGATTACAACACAAAGACTTTCTCATTCACGTCCTTTACCTCAAACAATAAATATCAGCAATACCAAAATTAAATTCACACGGTCAGTACGAAACCTAGGTGTTACTCTCGACAGTACTCTCACATTGCACCAACATGTAGTAGTAAGGGAAAAGGCTGGTTCTGGCTCAAGACCCTCTCCCCACCCTCCAAACAAATATAAATTATCCTCTCGGAGACCCTAAAATCCCACCCCAAAACGATTTTTCACAAAATTAAAAGGCTGGTTCTAGCTCAAATATAATCCAAGACCCTCTCCCCACCCTCCAAACAAATATCGGAGACCCTAAAATCCCACCCCAAAACGATTTTACATAAAATTAAAAGGCTGGTTCTAGCTCAAATATAATCTAAGACTTTTACTCACCCTCCAAATAAATCTTGGAGACCCTCCGAAAAAAAATATAAATTACATCTGGGAGCCCTACCAGCCTTCTAAATGACTAACCTCTACTTCGTTCAAACCTCATTACCAATTATCAGTGTTTCAACCGTTGATATTAGAAATATTTCGTCATCGCGATAATAGAGACTAAACTTTACTTTACCGCTCACACAGCGACGAGATTCGAACAAATCCTTTATTTGCGATTTGTTAAGAGGATATTTTTTGTCGATAAAATATACTTTTGACCGATCGAGATCGATGGTAAGTTTAGTATATTTTTGTTGACTTATCGGACCATGAAAATTTTAAAATTCCGCTGATAACTTCTGGCTCAATTGTTCAAGGTAATTGAAATACTCGCTATCATCAGATCTGATAAGCGAAAGTTTTAGCTTGTCACGAACTGCGGCAAAACATATACCTGATGTTTCATTATTAAATTCAACTGTCAACTGTTTGCCGTCTATCATTAGATATTTGATCTTGCTATTATAGCTATTTGTCACTGTCAAATTTTCAAACATTATTTCTAAAGTTTGCATAAAATTTCATACCTTAGTCATCGAATATAATATCAAGTATAGATCTATCATCAAAACAATAACCAAGTGCAAATGTATCTACTCCATTTTCGCAATAACGTTTGTCATCAAAATTACTCAATCCGCGTTTGATAATGACATCTGTTTCGAGTTTATGACGATTTGTTCGAATAGCCATTGCACTTATAAAGCTAACGCCGCCGTCAAGCGCGTACTTGTAATCATCAAATTTCATAAACTTTTTAACAAAATCGCGAGGCAGACCTTTTGCCTTTTTCGTTATTTTATTATTATCTAGCAATACGGCGTACATTTTACTGCGCAATCCGATAAAGTATTTGATGATGCTCGAATTCATTTCATCTTTAAACTTACCAATAATCTTTTTATTTGTGTCGTCATGAAATTTACTGTCACGAGGGTAATCGGAAAGATCAAACAGATATCGATTATCGTATATGTCCTGAAAGACGTCCTCACATTCGATTTCATACACGAGCGAGTCGGTATCAGTAAACAATAGTCTACTGGACGGCCATTGATTTTTAACAAAATTATAATGAAAATCGTACATGGGCCACTTCGATAAATCTAACACGGAAGCTCCAACGTAACTTGGTTTATTTAGTTTTAGATTTGTTTTTCTTCTTTGTATCGCGACAAGATTTTCATTAAAAATTTTCATGCTAACAAAATCGTCGTCCGACACAAGTTTATTTCTGCGGTTGATATCATTAACTCGCTCGATATTTACCCGTTTTCTAATATTTTCCATTGTCTTACCAAAAACGGAATTGTTCATAAGCTTAAAAAAGTTTTTTTTCAGAATCGGTTTTCGCTGCAGCTCTTCTCGAAGTGTTCGAGTTAATATAACCTTTCATCCAAGGTGACTGATTAAACTTTAAAACTCTATGAACTTTCCTCAACACAAGACCTGCATCTACTGCTTGTTTTAAAACTTTGTAATGCAAAACATAATTTTTCTTATCGAGTAAATTTGGTACTAGTTTTTTTACCATAGAACTTTGTCTTGGTGATGCTGTCGCTTGTTGTTCTTGAGATAACAAACTATAATCTATTATCATTGATTCTGCAAAGAAAGGATAATCGTTGTGTAAATTGTGTAGCGAAGTTGGATAATCGAGATCAACTTCAACGAAATGCGAAACATCATCAGGTATCTTTTTTTCTGTCTCCGATAGAAATTGTTCAGATGTGATCCAACGAAATCCACCAAAAGGCATTGATTCTGCCATAGAATAACCGTACAAATTATTACAGTCTAGATAAATTATATACTTCGAAGGAAGCTTAGGATTATACTCTTTCAAGTATTTGTTGTTAGCTTCAGCATATTTCTTTGTTATAACGCTAATTCCGCCTCGAATACCTTTTTCGCTAAAATTGAATATATCAACGTCAGTTAGTAATTCTAACCTTACTCTACTAAACTTTAACAGAGCGTCCCATGACAGCCCGGGAGCAGAATAATGCCAACAAGGATCTAGTCCATAATTATTATAGTTCACTTTTCGAAAACTTTCAAAAACATCTGCTAACAATAACACGTCGGTTTTCAAATATAAATCATGATAATTGCCAAACGTCTTACAATCAAATTCTTTCCAAATATTTTGTGCATATTTGTACTCGTCATCGGTTATATTTTCATTTTTAAGTTGCGAATTAAATTTTTCTTTGCTAGGCAGAGAAGTTTCATCAAATTTACTCCAATCATCGAGATACTCGTACGGAAATACTCCTTTTTTGGTCAGTAGATTATATTTATCTCCAAAACAGTCTCGTAGGTTATCAAACTCGTTACAACCTTTTACCAGCTCATCCAATGATGCTGCCATAAACTGTAGGCTGTCAATAAAATGCAACTTACCTAAAGTAACTGACATACACTTTTCAAAATTATTTGGAATGCACTTGATTACGTTATTAAGTTTTAAACGAGATATTATGTTGGAATCACCAAAAGTTTCTACGATAATATGGCTATCATACCCTCGGAAGTTGTGAAGAACAACTGGAATAAAATCCGGAGCATGAAATTTTAAATTACACTGATCATGAGCCGCTCCACGATACTGTCCGGTCAAATGGCAATGGTCATGTACTTTTTTATTATCAGAAACGTCAAAAGCTTTTTCACAAATATGACAAAATTCCGCTTCAGATTCTTGTTGAGATGTCAGTTTTATCATTGGAGTTATTCTTTTTAAACGATTAAATATATTATCAACTTCGTTAATTAACTGCTTGAGAAGCCAAACAGCCGGATTATTACCACGATATAATTTGATTGGTTTAGATAATCTCGAATTAGTACAGCAAACTATCTTATAAGCTACCCCACATGGAACATGATTTTGAGTTTTTCTCGTACTCGATTTGTCAGGATTATTTTCTACGCCAAGTACAGGCTGAAGTAAACATTCGAAATCGGCGTATATAACGACAGGAATTTTTAGTTTGTGATTATGATTGACAAACTGTAATAAACTATTTTCTTTGGACGGCATCGTTATTCGTTGTACGTCACTACAGTACTGCAAATGCTTTTGTAATGTTTCATTGTCTTCACAACCGTGCAAGCAACGATAACAAAAGAACGTTTTTTTATTTCGTCTATTATACTGTCTGCCAACTAGTCCATTAAAGTTTTTGATCCAAACGTAATGATTTTTATAAAACAACAAGTTTATTGTCGATTGTGAAGCTTTTTCTGAAATATATCTCGGATAGACGTTTTCTTTTTCATCTAGTCCGAAAACATTTACTGAAATATTATTTTGCTTTTCAAACTTTGGTATTTGATTTTCTGCAACTGGAAAGTCAATGCCATTAAAATTTAATTTTAATACGTGACTAATATACTTCTCAACACGATCAGCATTTTTTTCTGCTGGAAATAGCGCAGAAAGAATAGCCCATTGAAAACATCTGTTATCAACGTTCTTTACGTTTATACAGCATTTTTTTATTTTTTATTTTTTGTGGCAGGTCAGTATACGAACTACCGCGTAATACGTTATATTTTATTGTGTGAAATAAAATTTCCGTAATAATTTCAAACTTCCAACCCGAACCTAATTCGGTAAATTTTTCTATCTTTTTCCAAATTTCCTGGTGTATTTCATCAGCTAGTGACAAAAGATCAGTCCCAAGCAAAACACGCCTCGATTTTGCATTAATGTAAGGGTTTGCGATTTCTTTGTCAGTCGATCCCTCTGTCACATGTAGCTTTGAAAACATAACATGATATTGCACTAATATTCTTAGACCCTTATGTTTTTCAGGTTCACGTTTTATAGTTGGCTCTAGCAAATGATAGAGATTTGTTGCGGTGAAATTTACTAGTACGATCTGTTTATCAAACCGATAACTGTTGTCGAATCCTGTAAAGGCAGTCGCTATTTTTTCAGGTTCTCCCATAAGGCTCTTCTTGGCTATATCACGTAATTTTAACATTGCTATATAATAGTGTAATATTATATATCTAATTGATTGTTCGATCGATAACTCACCGCACGCCGGTTGAACAATCAATTAGAGATATAAAATCCTTATAGTATATAATGACACAAAATCTGACAAGCGCAAACGAGCAAGAAGCATATCATGTTCATCCGAAGTATAACCTATATAGGTTGGGTTAATAATATAAAATCTAAAAAATCTATTGGTAAATCAACGCCAGCAGGTTATAAGATTAGCGTAAGGGGAGATAATGTTGAGAGAACGGAAATGTTTCGAAAAGATTTTATTTATACTTTGTTTTACGATAATATTCCAGAAGGACAACGAGTGTATAGAGTAAATAATTCGATCACTGACGATAGCATTGAAAACTTATCTTTACAATATGAGTATCAACCTCATCCGGTATTTGATTTGTATGAGTCTAACGATCGCGGTATTATTAGAAATATAAGAGCAAAAAAAGTTATTGGAAATTTGAATAATATGGGGTATCTCAAGGTAACTGTCAGAGGAACATTAGCCGGTAGAGTTAATTATCTTAGCCATCGTTTTGTTTACGAGACGTTCAACGGACCTATACCTAATGGTTTGGTTATTAATCACATCAATGACGTAAAAACTGATAATCGACTGGAAAATTTGGAAATAGTTACCCAGCAGGAAAATGTGAGAAAAGGACGAGGTGGTGGTATTAATTTTAGATGTCCAGCAAAACCTGTTGTTTCATTTAATCCTAAAATAAATAAGAAAATCAAATTTCCTTCAATCTCATCTGCTGCTCAATACTATAAGATAAATCCCAGGGCAGTAAAATTTGTTGCCGATGGAATAATGAGATCGGCTTTTTCAAGCAGATATAATGCTTGGATTATCTTTAGATACGATGATTAAATATATTTGCTAGTTCCTTTCTAGTCAAGCAATTGTGGGCAAATGCTATAATATCATCGCGATCAAATTTTAATGTTATAAAAGCACTATCATTAAGTTTATTTTTTTCTGCTGCTGTTAGTAATACTCTATTATTTTCGCCTGGCATTACAATAACGTCAACGGAATATGCACTATAACCCGACAGACATTTTCTCACTGCTTCAGCTAGTTCGTTATAACTTAATATATTAACTTTTTGATGATATTTTACCTCATTAGTCATCTTATAGCAATAAATTAGATAAAAGTATATTATAATATGGATTTGATGAAAAGACTTGCTTATATATACGAGGAAGATACAATCACTAACGACAAAGTCGCAGATATTATTACAATCACTAACGATATAATAGACAAATCTGCTAGTTATAGCGAAGATGATATTTTATACAACAACGAATCCGACGATGATGAAGTAGTTACTGTCGTTGACAGAAAACATTACAGCAGACCGACAACTGGACGATGTAATGTTAAGTATCACATTGCTAAAAAAATAATAAAATTTAATTTTACTGTTGCCGAACAACAAATATTTTGGCAGCTTATCAAACCTTTTTTAAATCTAAAAATTCCAGGCCGGCAAAAAAATATAAAATTCGATTTTATATTTGTCAAGATTTTTAACTTAATGATGATCTCTGACGATCGCAGACAATATCTAATATCGTTATATAAACCAGTAAAATGTAAATCTATCAAACGTAAGTACGAGGAAATCTACAGAAACATTATTTCATAATTTGCTTGGTTGGGATCCAACTATTAAATTTATCGCTATACCCGCGCCACTTAACTAAACTTTTATTACCTTTTTTCCTAATAACGTTTCCGATGACGAAAACATCTTGCTCAGTTTTTTGTAGTTCTTGTTCGTAAAAACTACCAATGATCGGCTCACCTAATAAATCTTTTAACGAGTATGTTACAGGTATCGTCAAAAGTACTTTATCAGCGACAAACACTTCTTCTCTCCAGTTTGGAGTAAATCCTTTTTAAAATATATTTTTCGTCAGAGAAATTCTAACTCGATCACCCACATTAAATTTATGTCTGCGATACATGTTTTCATTTGCAAGAATTGGATTTTTAATTGCCTCATTTGGTGACATTTTGATAGTTCGATGTTTCGTGTTATTATATTCATCAACGATCTGAGAAAGATCATCAATATACCTGTTCGTGTTTTCAGCTGTCAAATACTTGTGTATTTTTTCGTTTAGCGTGCGATTAAATCGCTCGACGACAACGCTTTTACCCTCGTTCTCTGTAACATACTTTTTGATATTATTTTGTTCTAAAAACTGCTCGAACGTTTAATTGAAAAACTCCGCTCCATGATCAGTCCAGATTCTATTTGGTTTTCTTTCAGTACTTGTTATTATTTGTTTTAGCGCGTCAGTTATCGACAATCCTGTTTTATCCGAAACAGGTACACTAAAAGCATATTTACTAAAAATATCTATAACATTAAACAAGTATTTCTTATTATCATTAAACTGAGCAAGATTTGACACATCTACTAAATCTATCGCCCAGATGTCATCAACGGCATTTGCGACAACTTTACGTCGCGTAAACTTTTTTTTTTTTAGGTTTGTGTAGTTTAGCTGCCAGATCATCATATAATTCTTTTCCGAGTCCTAATTTATATTTTGCTTCAATTAAACCCTGCACCAGCCTTCTATCAACACGTTCTCGCATATTTATCGGTTCCATATCACGAAGTTCGTCTAACATTACTTTATCACAATCCGATTTTGAACTCTCTGCACGAGCGCTGTCAGGACGTTCGATATCACGATAACAGATATCATGGCGCATCGCTATTGCATCAACTTGATTATAAGACTCTTGCCCTGGCAGCGGATTATCATTTTCATCTAGTTGTTTATCAAGAGGATTATAAGGTCCAGTATACCTATGACCTGGCAATGTCCAGCCTCCTTTTGGTTGTGGCAATTTGCCAATATTTTTGTGAATGTCAATTCCGCTGCCAATTACCTCACGGCGATTGCATGATTGACAGTATGTGACGATTTTATCTTGTTCGATACAAAGATCTTTATCACAATCACAATTGCACTTCATTTTATTTTATTTTGTTTAATAAAAAATTGTTATCGATTAATCATCGATCAGGATAACTTTATTCACACCAGATCCTAACGTCTCAACTACTTGTTTTTTCAGAAACAAACTTTTCTTTCCACCACAAATAACACAAATACTTTTTAACATTATTCTATTATTTTTTGTTTTTTCCGTCGTCTCATCCTTATTTCTGTTTTAGTTCTACATTTGAGACAGTATGCTGTCATTGTATATATTTACAAGTTTAGATAAAATTAACTGCAATCTCATCATTTGCGTGAGAAGGCTGCTTGTCAAACTGTAAAATAAACTTTAAAAAATTAGGATCTTTTGACATTTGTCGGACAAACATTATACAATATTAACCACAAGCTGATGTTCCAATCGGCTGTAGTTGATTAGACCAATAATCTATATTTTTAAATTTTTTAAAAATATATTTTTTTTATAAGATCACTCGGAGGAAGTCCGAACGAATCAAAATAATTATTGTCGCAGACAGCAACCCAGTGAGTGCCTGAGCCATCGTTAAAATTTACTATATTTACGACGCACGAACCACCTGTTGGTACGTCATCTAGTTCGTCTTTAGAAAATACTCCGCGAAATCCGACAACGTCATTCAATTTTTCAATTATATCAAAATTGCTCAATAGCGTCTGGTCCCTGGTAGAGTCATTCCACGTCCGATTCCTAACAGGTTTGGAAGAAGACTTCCCGCTAATCCCGCTAGTAGTGGAGCTATTGGAATAAATCCTCCTTGTTTTGTTCGATTGCGTTTTGTTGTTTTCTTTTTTTTTTCGACGATTTTGTTTTTCGTTGTGGCATTTATTTTATATTATTACATAAAACTAACGATAGATTTGTTTGATTCCAAGACCTTCAACTGCTTTTTTCATTGCGCCAGATACTGCCTCTGACGCAGCTGCTAGTCCAAGTGTACCAAGTACTGGCAAAATTTTTGGTATTATTGAGCTAGCTAATACGGATAGTGCTGGTCCAAAAAATCCACCTTGTTTTGACATTGCTGTTATTTGTGAAACAGATAGTTTAAGGACAAAGGGTTTTCCTTTATCAAGTGTATCGATTTGTTGTTGTGTTAGCATTAATTTAACCGCTGTTTTATTTGAAGTCTCCGGGGATATCATTAAAGAAACTGAACGGCGTTCAGCAACAGCTGCTGATAATTTTTCAACTTGACCGGATGTTAGGTATATTTCTCGAGTTGTGTACTTGGTTTTCATTATTTTATATCAAGGTTGTTAGATTAAACTTGTACAGTCATTCTTCCTTTAATCGCGTCAATCGTAAAGAATCTATCACTGACAAATAGCGCATATACGTTATACTGTTCGGCTGGCAATACGCCAAGTGTCCAGGTGACCTCAATATCAGCAGTCGATTTGTTAACTCGTTCGGAATGTTTTGATATGTCAAAATAAAAGATAGGATAGAGTGTTCGAAACTCTTCTACTGATATTTGAGATCCACTGTCCGCGTCCTGATATTTTTGTATTGCTTCCATAAGGTATATATACGGTTGAGATATGTTTTTTTTTTTTTCATCGTCAGCAAAACTGCATTCGATTGCACGTTCGGGATATTGTTTAGAATTTACTCGAGCAAATATTCGTCTAATATCAGGGTTATCAAATACGGAGTTGTTCATTTCTTGATTATTACGACGTGCCTGTCGTTGAAATACGACGAACAAATGTCGAGGTAGTTGTTCGCTAGCTGTAGTTGTAACACGCCATGTGTAATCGGTCGTGTTAGGAATTGCTGTTTGATAAATCTTGTTTTGCTGGAAGTGTATCTTTTTTGTATAAGCGGCCAATAATGATTCGAGCTCCATCATTTTAGCTACAGATGGGACAACTCGTGGCATCCACAGCGCTAATCTTGTAATAGCAAACTGTCCTTCAGCCACCCCATCGGCGTGCATTATACAATCGTTTTCATCAGCTCGATCTAAAAGAAGTGCATGTTTTATTCCGCGAAAAACTTTGTTGTATTCACGGCAAAATCCAAATATTGTACTTAACGGAAGCATCATCGTTATTTGTTTAGATTCTGCAGCAAATGTTTTTTGTTTAGCAAATCCCTCGTTATATTGCTGTCGTCGTATATTTGTAACAGATAATCTTATTGAATTACCTATTGCGGCTGCATCATCAGCAGAGGGATTGGCGATTAGATTATTGTTATCTGCAACAGGAACACCATCACCAGTACGAAACTCGCTCGAAACAGCTGTCCCGAATGAGGTATCTTTAAACCACATCATGTTTGTGGCAACTGATCTAGAATAATCATCGCTAAACGAAACAATGTTAAGTATTGTACTTGCTATAGGCAAGTGCATTTAAATATTTTCTACAGTCTGAGTGGCCAGTTGATATCGTGCACTTTTAAACAAGCTCCAACCGTTATTGACAAGCGCAATTTCTGTACCAGCTGCAATATCAACACCTACCGCAGTTAATATTCGGCCACGCACTTCTAACACTGCCTTATGCGGAAGTAGAAACATGTCCTCATCTCTTGTGTTAAAAGTTCTAACATCGGTTTTATTTGGTTCGTTCGAGTTTTCATCGAGATACTCGACGTATTCGAACTCCGTTACAGCATTGTCAGTATCATATTCTTCAGCAAGATCGAGATAATTTTTAGCTGACATTTTTATTTTATAATCGTTACACAAAATTAAAAAGCAGCAGGAGTCATCGGTTTTGTTTTCTTTACAAGTTTACGTACTATTTCTTCGCCATGTGGTGATAATAATTTTTTTGTTGTAGCTATCATAGCTCGTTTTGTTTCTTCTGTTGGCGCAATATCTGATATTACTCGTTTTATTTCCGATGTGGAAGGTCCTCTGATCTTATCGGCGATCTTTTGTCCTACTGCAGTGCCTGCTGAAGAAGCTGCACCTGTCGCAAAAGCTTTACCTGCGTCAAGTGCAATTGGTGCTCCTTTACGCGCAATTCCTGGTATATTCTCGGCAATTTTAGTAAATATGTTTCCAAAAAATCCACCTACGATTTTTCTTCTATATTTTTTTTTTGTCTCATCTTTGTCTATAAAATATAGGCTCACAAAATTGACGTCGACAACTACGTTGTTGCGCGCAGATGTAAATAATACGTGACAATTTCGTTATTAAGATCTATTTGTCTACTAGATTGATCTGTTAATTGCATTGTTATACTTGTTATTTGATTTTCAAGATTAATCTGATAATAAATAACTTGACGTGGATTAATTTGCATGATAGATCCTGGTGGAACATCTGGTGAAAAGCTATATATCGTTTGTCCTCTACTTCCCTGGGCTGAGTAAGATCCAGAAGCAATAGAGCAATTTATTAATATTGTGTTTACTTCTGTTATATTTACTGGCAGTTCACCGTTATATGTAACAGCTTCTTTAGTACTACCATAAATTTTATGGAGAAATCCTATCAGTGGTGCAATACTTTTTGGTGATGTAAAATCAGCTGCCATATAATTTTTTAATGTTATAGTAACTCGCAATATGTTATAATTTGGCGTTAGCTCAAAATTATCAGCTATACCGCCTGCTTTTGTTATGAGCTCCTTCATCATCTTATTTAGATCAGTGAGGTTATAAGCTCCTTGTGGAATTTTAAGTGTTTTCCATGGAATTGCTAAAGCATTTGCAAACGCTATGTTTACAAACCTAAACTCATCATTTACTCTAGTTTTTACGTTAGCCATAGAATTCCAACAAGTGCAGGAAATTAGTCCAATCTCGTACTGTTTTTCAGGATCAAGTTCTATTGTTGGGTTATAATAAACGGAAAAGTTTGCGCTGTTTCCTGTTGTCTGCGAGGAATCAAGTAATAATGTTGTTGATGTTAGTGACACTATATTAATATTTTTAGATAAGATCGCTATGTAAAATTTTGTACTCGGATGATGTTAGTAATCCGCTCGATCTAAGATGATCTAGTATATCAATAATTTCGTTATCAGTCTCTGCGCTTTCATTACCAGCTTCTTTTGATGATATCAACAACATAAGTCGGTCGACTATTTCTGCGTTTGATGTAAAAACTTTAACTCCAGATCCAGTGATTTCCTCTGGTAATGTTTTATCTCGTTCGTTCTCATATTTATTTAATAGTCTTTCAAAATTCCAACCTTTACCATAACCTCCTGGTTCATTTCGATATTGATTTGCTGTTTTATGTAAAGTCTCAGCAATAATTCCTTCTCTTATTCTGTCTACCAGAGGTAATGCTTCTTTTGTTTTTCTAGCATTTTTAATTTCTATATCAGCAAGTAAACCAACTTCTATAATTTTTGTTAATTTTTCTATTAAATTATTATATTTTTCTTCTGGCCAAGTTCGAATTTCATCAATTTTAGTAATATCATCTTTTTCAATAAATTCGTTATATTCGCTATCATTTATTTTTGATCTAGCTTGTTTTCTCATAAAAATTTATAGATTCTCCAACAGGCAATATTTTTATCACACTTTCTTGGATCAGTTTTTGTTTCTCCGAAACATCTTCTATCATCTTTTTTATTTCAGTTGGATTAATCGTCATTCTTGCAACAGCATGCTGAAACGTAAGAGGGTTGTTTATTAGTCTGTCAAATTCGGTCTGTCGTGCAGCAGGATCAGCAATGTTTCTTACAAGTTCTTCTGCAATTTTTTTATTTTCTTCTTTCGATCTTTCTCCGAATAAACCTAACAAACCTTTTTCTTTTAATTTTTCAAGTTCTTCTGCAGATAATGTTGATATTTAAGGTTGCTTGCCAAGTACTGCTTCAGTAACAGGTTTAAAAAGTTTAGCAGTTTCTTCCTCTGCTTGAACTTGTCCACGCCGAGCTTCTTCCACTTTTTTCTTAAAAGCTGCTCGAGTTTCAATAAATTTCTTTAGCAATTCGATTCTTTGTTGATGCTCGTCCATTATTTTTATATGTTTTATAAAAACGTGTTAATACAACAACGAAACATCTTAGCCGGATCACTCGCTAGCTTATCAAATAAAAAGAAATTGTATTTGTCTTTGGTTGCTCGATGATATAATTCGATAAATTTATCTTTTGTTACGTCACCGCATTGCTCGTTCGCAATATTTCTCACATCAACAGTATCTAGTCCGGGAAATAATATAAAACAACGAGTATTTCGCCTAATAAATCTATCGACGTTGTAATAGCCTTGGGCGAGATAAACAGAATTACATCTTTTATTACGCGATAATGAAAAATAAGATCTAATCTTGTTCATCTCCTCATTGTTTAGCGGAATATCGTCAAATACAATTATTTTATGCTCGGATGAATCAAGTTTATTAACTGGAATTAGTTCTTCTGGTTGTTTTATTAAAAATATATCATCGCCAGCGTCAAGTTCATCACGAAGTTTATTATTATATTCGCTTAGTAGCTTAGTTGTTGTGGATTAATTGTATAAATATATGCCTTGTCATAGTTAAAGTTATTGTTGAGCAAAAGATTCGATAACAGATTTGTTTTACCTGATCCTGTACGACCAATAATAAGATAATGACAATCTGGAAGTTCGTTATTATGTCTATGATTAATTAATCGCTCGGTGTCAAAATTTAATATCTTCGCCATTGTTGTTATATAATTTTATGTAATATTAAACTGACTAATGTTGACAATTTTATGTCGGATAATAAATAATGAGCTATTATACAAAATTTAGAACATTATTAGTAGATTCACCGGCTAAAGGTCAGCAAGGTGACTTATCGAGATATGCAACTCTTGATCAGCTTAGAAATGAAATCAATAATTTATTAAATATCACAAGTGTAGATCAAAATGAAGTCGTTGTTTTCCAGGACAAACAAGGACGATTGAAGACAAGTAATATACAACTGTCAGATGTACTTATACGAGTTCCTACCGCGGTTGTTAATAATATCGTTACTTTTACTGACCAAGGTAAGATACAAGATTCCGGTAAGTCAATTAACGATTATGTTAAAAAAAGCTGGTGATTCGTTCACGGGTCACATTATTATGAATCAAAATAAAATTACAGGCCTTGGAAATCCAACCGCAGATAATGACGCCGCAACAAGAAAATACGTTGATGATCAAGAATCAAAGTACGTATTAGACAACGGCGGTATAATGCGTGCATTTCTCAATATGAGTAACAATGGTATTAATATTCTTAGAACACCAGAATCCGATTTTGATGCTGCAACGAAAAAATATGTTGATGATAAGGAAATTTCAGTAATAGCTTCGTTAGCTACAATTAATAATGAAATGAATACAATTAATTCTACTTTTACTAGACACGTACAAACGTTTTTAAATTTTCGTAGAAATGTGAATAAAACCATTAACGAATTTTTTGGTGATCCACCAATCGTTGATATCAAACTCTCCGACGTTAACACGAAACTAAACGACATTGTCGGTGGAATACCTAACATTGTTCAAAAAACGAATCTGATTAAAATTCCAAACGGACAAATTAAAAATATCGTGTACACAGTAGCATCAGAATCATCGACATGAACACCGCAAAATAACACTCTCGAACACACCGCAGAAGTAACTGGGTTATACAGACTGTCCACGTACGGTTCGGAAATTACTGCGTCCACTTCATCATCACCGAATGTATATTATAATCCTCTACTGGTGATGCTAAATAAGAACACCAAAGAAACATTTACGTTGACATCAACGGAAAGGCCTCCGAGACGTTACTGGTGGTGTCTGGAATTTATAGCTGAAACACCGTAATTAATTACTTAACGTCATTAGGTATAATGAATCAAACCAGAAACCAGCACTATTCTAAACAAATATTATATAATGAAATAAAGTATAGTTGATTTGAATCACATTTCAAAAGAAATTCCAAAACAAGATGTGGATGCGTTATTGCAATATTACAAATATTATCATAAAAAACTTAGGTGCGTGAAAAAATGTTATAAATATTATAACAAAATACTTCGGATAATATCATATTTACCGTTGTTATTAACCGGTTCTGGTATAATTTCAAGTGCAGCATCATTAAATCCATTTTTGTTAATAATATCAGGCGTTGGTGTTTCTCTTGCAACAGCGTGTAAAATGATTGAACCTCGGCTTGTGACCAAAAAAAATGCCTGCAAAACAGCTAGTATCACCTATAAAAAATTGCTTGATCAGATACGATCTTACCTACGGGGTATAAAATATGATATGGATGATTTAATACGCGAGTTCCGTACTATTGACAGTATATTAACAGATATTTTGCCAATGAGAGTCAGCAGATATGAAAAAGTTTATGATAATGATAGGGTATAAACAGTTTGAAGGAGGTAGAGGTTAGTCGTTTGGGAGGCTGGTGGGGCTCACAGATGTAATTTAAATTTTTTTTTTTTTTTTGGAGGGTCTCCAAGATTTATTTGGAGGGTGAGCAAAAGTCTTAGATTATATTTGAGCTAGAACCAGTCTTTTAATTTTGTGAAAAATCTTTTTGGGGTGGGATTTTAGGGTCTCCGATATTTATTTGGAGGGTGGGGAGAGGGTCTTGGATTATATTTGAGCTAGAACCAGCCTTTTAATTTTGTAAAAAATCGTTTTGGGGTGGGATTTTAGGGTCTCCGAGAGGGAAATTTATATTTGTTTGGAGGGTGGGGAGAGGGTCTTGAGCCAGAACCAGCCTTTTCCCTTACTACTCATGTCATAAACATATGCAAGGCTGCATATCTTGAGCTGAGACGCATCAGCTCCATTCGCAAATATCTTTCAGTTGATGCCACTAAAACACTTGTGTGTTCCTTAGTACTTTCAAGACTGGACTATTGTAGCTCAATTCTGTCTGGTTCGTCTCAATATCTACTCCAGAAACTTCAAAAAGTTCAAAACACAGCTGCTTGGATCATCCTTAGAGTACCACGATCAGAGAACAACTCCCCCCTGCTCTGTACCCTACACTGGCTATCCATTCGATCCAGAATCAAACACAAAATTGGTTCTCTGTGCTACGTTTCACTGACGAACTCCAGTCCTACACACCTATCCGACATTACCCATGTGTACACACCAGCAAGATACTTACGCTCCTCTTCTGACAATCGTACACTCATTATTCCCACTATGCAAACGAAGTCATATGGACAACGTTCTTTTGCATACCAGAGCCCAGCAACGAGGAACGAATTGCCCACTGAACTTAGACACAAAGACGCAGTGATCTCATTCAAGAGCGCTCTCAAAACTCATCTATTTCGACTGCAAGAACAAACTTAAAGACCTAATAATGTTTCCTACCTTAAATATTTTCAGCATGATTTATGTTTTCTAATTTCATGGTGTTTGTTATTATGTAATCATATCATTATATATATTTTTTATATTTCAGGTGTTGTCTAATGTTGTAAAGCGCTTAGAGCTTCTGAAGATTAGGCGCTATACAAAGTCCTCATTATTATTATTATTATTATTATTATTATTATTATTATTATTAAGTATTACACTACACTAACCTTTACAGCAAAAATTGTTTCCGTAAAGTAGAGAGCTTCCTGACAACACTCATCTGGTCAATTCCACTGCAGAAAACAAACAGTATTTCGAAACTGATTGGGCTAAAATCGATATACACCGGATACCTCATTACACGGCAACAAGACCAGCTGCATTTTCATCATATAAAATACAAAGGTTACTTATGCATACAGTTCCTTGAAATATAGTGAAGGCCTCTGCTTACGTAAAGCGGACATGCAAAATACAGTCATTCTACAAGAAAGAAACGAGAATTGTTGAGAGGCAAGGGTGCATAACTAAGGAAATCTAACATTTGGGTAAGAATCTAGTTTGTACTAAAATAATGTTTTTACTGTAATAAATATATGTGTATGATTACATTACATACAATATAATACAACAGTATGCTTAATGTGCAATATTACATGTAGGAATCGTACATATTTAACTAATAATACCACAGTTAATAATAAAGATAATTACAACATGCCAGGTATAAACCATGCAATTAAATTATGACAATGTTTGCTTGATTTAGTGTGCACTACGCACGCTCTATAAGATGTCTACCGTCCGAACTTTCAAGCGTGAAACGTTTTACTAAGAAAGGGGCATTCTAAATGATAATTTCATTATATACCTATCAATCTTCTACACAAGAATGTGCCAACACTTTACCGTCAAATTCCAAAAGTAGGAAATCGATACATTAGATGTCCTTTTCTGATCCCATATTACCATGCTATCAAACGAGGCTGGAAACACGTTTACGTTAAGGCTTCCTGGTTACATCTGAACAAGCTTGAATAACTATGCCGAAGCCTCCTTTGGCATACTAACGGAAATGTGTAATATTGTCTTTAACTAATCTGTATCATTAAGTTCCACTGTAAATAACTGTCAAAACAATGCTGGCATTCACATCCCAAGTCCCCATCAGACCCTCTCACAATGCCTGGCCAGAACGTTTCCAGGCTATCAGCTGGGTCTTCCATAGAGCCTTTATTAGTTATTCAGCTGGTGAAATCTTCTGTGCGGCAAACGTTGACATCTGCACAATTGTTGTAAATCACACATATGGGTTTGCTACCGAGTGAGTCTAACAAATCACATTATTAACAGTGATAATAATGAAAGAGGCTGACCGTTGTTACACACACTTCCTTCATAAACGTGATATTTATGTGAATAAGAGCTGTTTGAAAAATGAAATTGGGTTTATGATCTTAGATAAAGCTGTCATAACATAGGTTGAAATGTTTCGTAATTTCTTTATTTAACATAAGTTTTGGGATTGAAGTAGTTATCCGAAAATTGATCCGTATATAAAGATACTAGTATCATAGTGGCTGGGCCTTGCTTGCTAGATACGTTTTGTTGTAGAATTGGAAAATCAGGATCATGAATCGACGTATAATGGCAGTAACAAAAATTGTCTCAAGTAAACCGCGTGGATTCTCTTGCAGTCGTCTCTGCAGTTCTGCAAGCTTGCGTGAGATTTCTGCATCGTGTTAGAGCACAACGTTTTTTCTCCGCCTTTAGCGTCAATTTCGCAACATAAAAAGCTACACTTTTCTACCGTTATTAAGGAGAAGGAAAATTGTACAACCTATTCGCATAAATTTCGCAATATCGGCGCAACATTCAACCAAGGTACGTGACGTGTTCATCGACTATTGGTTCATATGTGACTCATAAGTGCTATTTTACAAGTTTTGTTCCCGCAGGCAACAATCCACAAGAAAACATACACATTTCCACTGATTGAAAGCCCATAGTGTGTTTTGATATCACTTTATATATTCATATCCAAGTCATGATATTACTTCATACACGCATGTTAGTCGTCACCTTTTATTTTAGATCATTTTGATCACATAGATCACATAGATCATTTTGATTTATAATATAATTTTACAGAAAGCATTAAGGAATTGTTGGAAAAAATGTAGGATTCTTTCCACTTAAATAGGAACAGTCCTGTAGTAAAACGGTATTAATTAACTCTTAAAACAAGAATACGGAAGCATTGTACTGAAAAAGAAACCAGAAAATGGATAGATATATTACCTAACCTTATCCGTTGATACAGTAAGAGCTATTACATTGTGGATAATAAATGTTTTTATTTAATCGTTGAAATATACGAAGCAGACTAGGTTCTGTGATGTACACAATACAATTTCAAGCATAGTTTTTGTTTTGCCTTGTGTGTAACACAGGTATAGAACCATCACATTAAAGTTGATTTCATTATATAGTAGCAGCATTTGTTGACGTATACATACCGATATGCCAAGACAAAGAACATACCTGCTGCATTCAGACACACCTGCTTCCTAGCATGTATTTAATGAAAAGTTTGTATAATAATGTATTGCTTTTGTAGGAAGCTTAGCAAATAATAATAATAATAATAATAATAATAATAATAATCATTATTATTATTATTATTATTATTATTATTATTATTATACAACGGATCATGCTTATAATATGGTTGTGTACTAATTTATGTTATCTGTCTGAACAGTGAAACTTATTTCTTGTTTTGAACAACATTTTGTTCAAAATTTTGTTGCTACCTCTGGTTCTGCATGATAACAATGATATTAATACAATTCCTTAAACCGTAGAAAAGTAAAGAAAAGTATTTATTGATATGGTAAAACTAGATATTTCAGTGTTGCAGAACTTATTCTCGTGCATGAACCTCTAAAAAAAAACAGCATCTTCATTTCCATAACTTCCCATTTATACAGCTACGGGTTGTATAATTATAGAAAGAATCCTTTATGATGAACAAAACATTATTTTAAACAGTTGGTTGAACTGTAATATATTAGTCAGTATTCCTAGTCATTTATACCCTCGCTCTATTCATTGATTTTTTTCCGTCAGATTTGCATCCGTTTTAGTTCACATGGACCGAAAGGGTCGGAAGGAATAAGTGAATAGTCAATCCCACTTCGAGCTTAAAGCATCAACTGCTCAGACCGTCTGGTAGGGGATTGGGAAAAAGGAAAAGGAAGTAACTTGTTTAGCCTTGGCCCAAACAATTCCACCAGCCATGTCCCCCAAAGTTGATAAAGGGACTTTGTATTGGTGTTAAAAGTATTCCAAAAGGTACATCTTCCTCTTCCTTAATAAATTATCTGAAAAAAAATTGTTCTTTCTGCCAGGAATGCGTCAAACTCGGAGGGTAATTCATTCCAACATTGTCCAACGAAGGAAGTTATACAACCTCCACACAGAGAGAGGGTACATGTGTGGCTCTTTTTCTTCTTAGGTACGCTACTACAGACGTGGTATCGGTGGAGACAATCGCACAGCGACCTCTTATTTTGTCGGCGCTGGGGCTAAGACTAATTATCTTGTTTCCAGATTGATGATACTGAGTATAGAAACTTGCCTGGAGCACAAACCATGAAGAAACTGTCGTTCCTGCTCCAGATGAGCTCTCGAAACAGAATACACGTCTAGGAGTTGGGTCTGGGATGTGCATGGGGACTTGGGCCTGAACTCTGTCCCGATAAGTCTACGAATTCAGTTGATGGCAGAAATCTTGATCTAGATAAATCTGTGTATTCAGAGGGACCATATGTGGTTTCCAGTTTACAACAAGGAGAAACTGGAGAAGGCACAGGTGCAGTTTGACTACGAGGACCAGGTCAGATGCAGAAATCAATATATTTGGCAGAAAAAGGAAAAGTCGAACCGACAAAGAGGCCTTGGCTGTCACCGTCCTCAGGAGAGGTAGGAACTTGTCTATTTTGTTCCGAGAGATACATAAACACCATCTGTTCGCAAGGAAATCCATCCACCCACCCCATCCATGTAGATGAAATCCTGTGATGGAGTCAGCTCCGATTTTTCTGGGTTGGGTTAAAGACACAGCTTTTGTGATTATGTAACAACTGTCATTGTGGATCTGCCAATCGTCGAAATATTGGATGACTGAGATACCCAATGACCTTGTGATGTCTACAACTGCTCCCATTATCCTGGCTAACGCTCTAGTTGCCAATGCTGGACCGAACAGCAAAGCGCAGAATTAGAAGACCTCCCCGTCCAAGCAAAACCGGGGATACTTCCTAGGAGGAACAAAGATCGGAATATGATGAGCATCTATAGAGACCACTCAGATGCCATGTCTTACGGCATTACTGACTGGAGATGTAGTCTACATTCTGAACGGTTTCTCCTCCATAAAATCTCTAAAGAGAGGAAACGTCGATATTTAGACTAACTATCCACATTTATTTGACACAAGGTGAATCCAGGATGGAGGATGATGTCAAAAAGAGGGCAACATTCGAACTGCCGTTACCAATGATCTAGCATTTTGTTCGAAGGTTTCCAGTATTTTAACTGGGCGGTGAGCCCAGGTCCCTAGATGCAATGACGAAGAGTCTTCAAGCAGAGGGGAAAGGAACAGACCATCCCTTATGTTGTCGTGCAAAGTCCTAGCCCTTATTAAGCATATGGGAAAGCTCCTTATTATAGTCTAGTGAGGAAGCAATTAGAGATTTGGTCACTAGTTTGCCCCAGAAGGTTTATCTACGCTAGAAAGAATTTAGTGTCATCGGAATCTTTAGGCATGGGACACATATCACTTGACAAAATATGGTACACCTCATTAACCGCTTTATTCAAAGACTAGATCGCCTCCACTCTGCCGCCTTGACCGACTTATAGGAGGAGGCATGGGACCAAAATGAATCAGGTGTCACCTCGTCTTGGTCTGAATCAGTCTTGTGCGAGTCGACGAGGACAATAAAAAGAACATCTTTGACCCGCTTTCTCACGTAGCTATGTTACCCAATGTCTCTGTTCCAGAGAGACTTGTGGTTAAGAGGGACTTCGACCTGTAACTTCTCACACGCAGATAATGGACTGTATCTGGTAGCAGACTCGGCAGGTGAGCGAAATAGGTACGTCTATCTGACATACTTTGAGGGAAGAGGTACCATCTCCCTCCCTTATTTTCGTTCTAACTTCATAGAAGGAAGATGTAAGTCCACGGATGGTAGCATCGGCCTCTCTACCATGTGACTAAGGCCCTTAAGTCCGTGGCGGCATGTAAGGAAAGAGCCAGTCACTTCTCTGCGGTGGAAGGCTGCACTTCCCACAGTGATTTAGAAGGATCACGGGAAGTGGGGGATTCTTATCCAACACCTTTCCCTTGTCTAGCGTCTGTACACTGATTTATAATCCCCAGAGGGATGATAACGGAGGTATTGACCAGGTGCCTATCCTAATACTATAGGGGCTCCATTGACTGGTTACTACTACTCATAGACCGGGACAGGATCTCAGTCAATGTCTGGTCTGACAGCTCATGTATGCCAAATACCCTGCCCCAGTTATGATAGGCTTATATGGATGTTCTCCCGTTACAGGGTGGTTCGATTCCTCGTTGACAAAGGGTCCTGAGTACTGAAAGAGTGTTCCTCCACCCTTAAATATATAGGCTCACTTTCACCCAACACTGAGCCGTGGGCTAAAAGAGAGACAGTTTCTCCCTCACGGGGAGGGCGCAAATCATTCCTTTCCCCATTTGACGAAAGAGTGTTCTGCTCCTCCTTCATGGAAAAAGTGATTCACTATGTCATAGTGCAAAAGAGATGGTGCTGCTCTTCTCTAACATTCAGCCATACTGTTTAGCCATTTCGGTTAGAAACTGCTGAAAAAATACTACAACATAACTTATGCGAAGCATTATATTTTAATCTATTTGCGTCGACCAAATTTACGCTGATTTAATAACAGGACGAATTGTCTCTTTCAAAGAACTGTCTCAAGGGATTAAAACATTCACTTCATCAGGGGCTGGCATTATAACTACTTACCGGATCCAGAAAAGTATTATCAAGCAATAATAGTTACGAAAGCCCGTCTGTGGTGGAAGTACCTAAAGGGTTACACCAAATATAACACGCAAAAAAGTGCCAATAACTCGTTACAGAGCTAAATACACACCGAAAGTATGCTTGATAAAGGAAGGTAATTCCACATGATGAATACAATGCACATAACGTTAAAAGCATAAATCATGGTGTTAACACACTAAGAGAAGGTAATTTCACTTTGATGTAAATTAAGGTAGCAGTAATGTCTGCGACCGAGAAAAGAATGAAGAATAATGCACAAGGACAAGGTAGCAATGGTGTGGATTAGGGGAGTTCTGGAATTCTAGAACATTCAAGACGACCTATGAGAGGATGAATTCTCATCATACGGTTGGGATATTTTGGGTTCAAAAACGAGTCATCTACGCAATAGCAATAGGTTATGTAATACTGATATTAAATGTTTTGTATATACTCCATACACAAATTAGTTTATATAGGTGTAATTGTGAAATATCATACACTGATGTCGTATTTGCATCATTTATTGTAAAGACTTTGTTCCAAAATTCTCATTCAAAGTAGGAACAAAATGAGTAGATTTCAATGTAAAGACAATCTACGAATTCTAAGTACGATAATCGTCGGCGTATTCTATTTCTTATTTTTCATCAGTTCATCCAGCTGATGCTGAAGTCTATTTGACAAACTTATTCTATCTTAGTAGCCTCCCCTCTTGAAGCATTCGATAGCTTTTTCATGTAAATAGCGCTAACAATACAAGATTCACGCTAAGCATATCATGTACGCTCTAAACAGATTTTGATGACTGAATATTGCTCATTGGTTATAATTTGGAACAAAAGTTGCAGTCAGCATAATACGAGGACAACATGCACACATTCCAGCTTTAATTAGTTTTGGAAGCACGTGTATAAATTCACACAGAAGAATAGTATGTGGAATTCTCAGCTTCTAAGTGACATGTGTTACGTGTAGGCTCATAAATAAGTAACAAAAGAAAAGAGTGAAGTCAAAAAGCTTTGTAAATTTTAACAAAATAATTTATTTCCCTAGAAAACAAGCTAACAATATGAAATAGGACTTACGGTTTGTGAATATAATCCAAAAAATAATCCAAGAATTGAAAAATATAAGTCCTATCACTAAACAGTTCTAATTGAATCCAGGTTTGAATATCTGTGAAGTTCCAATATGGAAGGCGATAACATCAAATGAGGTCATTGTACAGAAGGCAACAGTTCCTCGTTGAAACACAATTTATAATGTTCTGTTTAGAATACCAGAATAAAATTCCACCGAATGTCTTTGTCCCAGAATTTTCACAAAGAAAACCACTTGTTTAGTTTTCCAGAGAATATGAATTGTTAAGTCCCAAAAAATAGATGAACTTCAGAACAAACTGGCATCAACAATAAAAAAAAAACACCTAGAGCTCTTAAAGGTGTATGATACAACTGATAAATCTACTAGAGAGCATCTGTTTTAACATACGATTTCAGATCACTTGGTGGTTGACGTGACTGGCTACGTGATCAATAATTTGAACAGCGCAGTAAAAAAAAAATGCCAATTATCACGTAGGCAAGAATAGCCCTATTTAAGAATCAGATTCCCACACTGGAAATAAATTAAAAAAGAAAGGCTGTTCACAACTCAGCCAACACGTGGGCCGAACATGACCTTGGTAATAGCCAATCATTTTCATACATTGTTTACAAACGTCTCAACCAAGGTGAACTAAAAATAATGATAAAGCAACCGTTACGTTCTAATCAGGTCAAGTGAATTTTCCGAAAAGAGATTCAAATCTAATGAAAATTATCATTACAATAAAATGTAATGAAAAAAAAATATAAAAAAAGAATTTAAAACTAACACACAAGCAATTTAATTACAAATTCGTATTACTTCCCCCATAAAGAAAAAGAAAGATTTATATAATAAAGCTTTCTTTTTACCATATGTAAATTATACATGAGGTAAAATAAAATTACATAAGAAAACTCTTTTGAATTATACAAAGTGTACATGAAATAATATTTCTATGCACGGGAAAGTGCATCTGCAATTATGTTGTCTTTTCCTTTGATGTGCCTGATGTCAAGGTTATATTCTTGTAAAACCAAACTCCACCTTAATAATCTTTGATTTTTATTTTTCATCTTGTCGATGAAAGCAAGGGGGTTGTGATCACTAAAGAGAACAACTGGAGAAGGAGCTGAATAAATGTAAACTTCAAAATGCTGTAATGCCAATATTACAGCTAAACATTCCTTCTCGATTGTTGAGTAATTTCTTTGGTGCTTATTTAATTTCTTAGAGAAATAGCACACGGGGTGATCAACACCATTTCTATCTTCTTGAATCAATACTGCTCCAACGCCAACATCACTTGCATCAACAGATAATTTAAAAGATTGATTGAAATTTGGAGCTGTAAGAACCGGCGCACTTTTGAGTATGGTTTTTAACCTATCAAGAGCCTCCTGACATTTTCCAGTCCAAAAGAAACTTGTTTTTCTTACTTAACAAGTTTGTCAGGAGTTCAGCAATATTAGAAAAATTGGAACAAAATTTCCGATAGTATTCGGCTATACCAAAAAATCGCATCAGTTGCTTTTTACTGACAGGCACAGGGAAATCAGAGATAGCCTTGACCTTAGCATCTATAGGTTTAACTTGACCATGTCCCACAATATGTTCTAAAGAAGTTACACAAGCACGGCAAACTCACTTTCAGATGAATTGATTGTCACATTTGCATCAGTCAGTCTGTCAAAGAATTTCCGAATCGTGGCTAGATGTTCTTTCCAGGTGACGTTGTAGATGATAACATCATCGATGTAAGCATCACAATTATCTAGACCATAGGTAGTCATATTCATCTAACGTTGAAAAGTACTTGGGGAACCCTTCATCCTGAACGGCATTACTTTATATTGATAGAGTCCATCTGGAGTCACAAATGCCGAAATTTCCTTTGCCCTTTCCGTTAGTGGAATTTGCCAAAATCCCTTCAGAATGTCAAATTTGGTGACATACTTGCCATTTTCAATTTTATCAATACAGTCAACGATTCTTGATAATGGAAATGAATCTGTTTTTTTTGTCACACTGTTCACCTTCCTGTAATCAGTGCACATACGGAATGTTTTATCTGGTTTCGGAACAAGTATGCATGGTGAACTCCAATCACTTTTACTGGGCTCTATGAAATCATTCTCCAGCAAATACTGAATTTCCTTTCTCAAGTATTCCTGTTTGAGAGGGTTCATCCTGTGAGGGTGTTGTTTCACACGTTTTGAATCTACAATTTCAACGTCATGAAAAATTTTGTTTGTTCTCGTAGGAATATCTGGAGACAAGTGCTCATAATCGAATAATAACTGTTTAAGTTCATTCCTGTCTTGTTGGTGCAAATGTGAAAGTGTCTGGTCCATATTTTTCATAATTTCCGAATTCCGAAGATTTGTTGCTCCAAGATCAAAAGAGTCTGATTGAATTTCTTCACTTAATTCCTCATTTTGTGGAACAGGTACAACTAACTTCATTGCATCATTTACCTGGCTATCTCTTTCAATATACTAGTACTCCATTATATTCTTTATATCAGAGTACTATTATTATAATTTAACTCATTCATTTTCTTCTTTACTTTGTAAGGGACGTAAAATCTAATATGAAGAAAATTTTTTTGAATGAGCAATCGAGAATGAACTCCATTACAAGACTCAAAATTTCTCTCAAGTAAAGTTCTGTGAAACCATAATTTCACTTTTGATTTGAATTGCTGAGTGCCAAATTCAAGCATAACAAGCTGGAAAATTCCAGACATAAAATTTGAACTTTGACCAGATTGAACTGATTTAGGAAGGCCAAATTCAGTCAAAAAGAAAGAAAAGAAAATTTATCAAAGATTTTACTATGGTTTTTGTTTTAATATTTCTGAAAGGAATTGCCTCTGGGAGTTTTGTTGACGCACACATAATAGTCAACAAATATTGGTTGCATGACTTGGTCTTAGGTAACGGACCAACACAATCTACCATAATTCTGCTAAATGGTTCGCCAAATGCAGGAATAGGTTGCAGATGAGCCTTAGGTATCTTGTGATTGAGTCTTCCTACAATTTGACAAGTATGACAAGATCTACAAAATTTACAAAAATCACTTTTGATTTTTGGCCAATAAAAGTGAGTCAAGATTCTGTGATAAGTTTAATTTATCCCTAAATGAACAGTCAGAGGAGTTTCATGGGCCAAACTAAGTATTTCCTGTCTGTAAGATTTTGGAACTACACTCGGATAGTTCACTGGCCACTCGTCACCAGCAGGGACCTCGGGAGGTCTTCATTTTCACATAAGAATTCCATTTTTAATGAAATAACAGACAGGTACTTCAGTGGCTTCAGTTTCACTAATGGCCCTCTGAAACAAACAGGAGATCTCAGGATCTTTTTCCTGTTTGACGACAAGGATTGTCGTTTGTCACCCTGATTAGATAAAAGAGAATGAGTATTTAAAAGAGGATCACTGTGATCAATACCTTTTGATTTATACAAACAAGGAGTGAAAGTGACCTCATCAAAAGCCTGACCAATACATTTGTCAGCTAAAGGAATATTTTCCTTATAAAAGTCATTCTCAAGAGCTTTCTTTGCCATAGCTCTAGTAACTGCACAAGCTGGGTATAAATCAGGGAATTCTTTTTCAATAGGATCAAATTTCTGATCCAAAGAAGGCTTGTCAGTTACAAGTGGATTAACCACAACCTTGTCTCCAGCTAGGTCGTTGCCTAGTAACAAATGAATGCCCTCAACGGGTAAAGAAAACACTATTCCGACTGTCACAGGTCCTGAAACTAAGTCTGATCACAAATTTACAGAATGGAGAGGAACATTAACAAAGCCGCACTCTACTCCCTGAATGAGAACATTCTGATTAGAACAAGACTTCTCAGGAAAAAGCAACGTACCTGATAATAAAAGACTCTGAGAAGCTCCTGTATCCCTTAAAATTTTGATAGGGATTGGATTGGCCAAATCACCCAAGAGGGATATAGAACCCTTCGATATGAATGGTTCATAATTCTCCATAATAAGATCAGACTTGGGTTTATTAGATCCAACAAATGTATTGCTTTCAATACATGACGTTGATCTTGACCTCTTAGAAATAAGAGCATTTGGGATAGGTCTATCTTGATTCTCATGCCTATATTTCAATTTGAAGCAATCATAAATGACGTGTCATTTTTTTTCTTGCAACAGATACACGTAGGAAGAGACAAGGATTTTGAATCAAGTTTATCAGAAGCTTGATTTTTAGAAGTTGTGCCAGATTGAGTTTTAGGAGGAGTCGTATTAGGCTGAAATACCTTTCTACCAGTAGACTGCTGAGTGAAAGACTTGCTTACAACAGAAACTTTATGAGCTAAAGAATACTCATCAGCAGCACGAGCAGCATTTTCCAAGGTTTCGATCTTATGCTCTTCAAGATGTGTCTTAATCTCAATGGACACAGTTTTTGAATTCTTCAAGTAATAAAAGTTGTTTGAGACTTTCATAATCATGTTCAACTTTCTTAGCTAAGCACCATCTCTCAAATAACTGCTCTTTTTCTCTTGCAAATTCGACATGAGTTTGTCCAGGTTCTTCTTCCTACATTTTTGCCGATAAGCCTCAGGGACTAACGCATAGCCCTTTAAGATACAGTCCTTAGCCAAATCATAGTCAGCAGTTTGATGAACTGACAGGGATGTATAAATTTTCCGAGCTTTGCCAAAAAAGTACACACTGTAATAATTGAGCCCAATACTCCCTTGGCCATTTCAAATTTTCAGCAATTTGTTCAAAATAAAGAAAATATTGATCTACTTCCTTTTCGCTAAAAGGGGGGACTAGCCTAATACTTTTTGTAATGTTAAAACGTGAATTTGTATGTGAAGTGAGATCGTGCTTTTAACTTTGCCAGCTCCATTTCTTTCATTTTAATTTGAAATTCCTTTTCATCCTTCTCTTTTTGCATCTGTACGTGAATTTATTCTTTTTGAAACTCCAATTGCATTTGTTTATCTTTCTTCCTCTCCTGTCTCTCTCTCTCTCTCTCCTCTTTCTCAGATTGCAGTTGCATTTGCATCTCTTCTAATTGCAACTGCAATTGTTTCTCTCTCTCTCCTCTTTTTCATAAAGTATTTGTTTATCTTTCTCTCTTTCCTCTTTCTGAAGCTCGAGCTTCCTTAACTCCAATTCCATCTTGTATTTCATTTTTAATTCCATTACCTTTATGTCAGAGTCTGATACAGACTTACTGATTGAAGCCAAAACACTTCTATCAAAAACATTCTTCTCTATCAAATACTGAATCAAAATATTTTTAATTTCTTGTTTCGGTAAGTAAGATTTTGCCTCAGAAAGATTGAATTTTTGGCAAGTTCAAGCAACTCATCTTTTTTCAAACTATGCAACTGCTCCTGAGTAGGACTAGAAAGAAAAGTCTCCACTTTTAATGACATTGCGAATGAAAGCCTGTTATTTTCACTAACGATTTCAAACAAAATGTAAAACAGTACTTGTAATTTAAAAACTAGAGAAATTTAAATTTTAAAAAAAAATTCTGAAATATTTTAGCCAAAATTCATATATCCCGGACGAGCCCTAATTTTCTTTTGTTACGTGTAGGCTCGTACAAACGTAACAAAAGAAATTAATGAAGTCAACAAGCTTTGTAAATTTTAACAAAATAATTTATTTCCCTAGAAAACAAGCTAACAATATGAAACAGGACTTACGGTTTGTGAATATAATCCAAAAAATAACCCTAGAATTGAAAAATATAAGTCCTATCACTAAACAGTTCTAATTGAATCCAGGTTCGAATCTCTATGAAGTTCCAATAAGGAAAGCGTTGACGTCAGATGAGGTCATTGTACAGAAGGTAACAGTTCCTCGTTGAAACACAATTTATAATGTTCTGTTTAGAATTCCAGAGTAAATTTCCATTGAATGTCTTTTTCCCAGAAATTTTATAAAGAAAAGCACTTGTTTAGTTTTCCAGAGAATATGAATTATTAAATCCCAAGAAATAGATGAACTTCAGAACAAACTGGCATCAACAATAACAAGAATACCTAGAGCTATTAAAGGTGTATGATATGACTGATAAATCTAATAGAGAGCGTCTGTTTTAACCCACGATTTCAGATCACATGGTGGCTCATGTGATGGGCTACGTGATCACTAATTTGAACAGCGCAGTAAAAAAAAAAAAATGCCAATTATCACGTAGGCAAGAATAGCCGTATCTAAGAATAAGATTCCCACATTGGTAATAAATTAAAAAAGAAAGGCTGTTTACAACTCAGATGACAAGTGGGCCGAACATGACCTTGGTATTAGCCAATCATTTTCATTCAATGTTTACAAAAGTCTCAACCAAGGTGAACTAAAAATAATGATAAAGCAACCGTTACGCTCTAATCAGGTCAAGTGAATTTTCCGAAAAGAGATTCAAATCTAATGAAAATTATCATTACAATAAAATGTAATGACACAAAAATAAAATAAAAAAAGCATTTAAAACTAAAACACAAGCAATTTACTTACATATTCGTAACATATGTTTCTGGCATTTCCTAACTTTAATAAAAAATATCCCGATTGAGATCAAGGAAACATTTGATTACAATTTTGAATATTTTACATTTAGCAAACCTTGGGTGGAGACAAAACTGGAGAAACTATGGCTATTTCTCCTGTTTCATCTCCACCAGACGTTTATGTTATGTGCAATCTTCAAGATTGCAGATAATGCCATGAGATCTCCTACCAAATTTGACGTTTGTCATTTTTAAATGACATGTTTACAACTCTAATTGCGATTTTAGTAGTTTTTCCCCTATACATTTTAGATAGTAGTCAAAAAGTGGGTGTTAGATATTACTTAAAAACGTGTGTGTTGGATAGTATCTAAAAATGTTAGCATTACATTTTCTCACGGCACCATAAACATTTCAACATGGAAACGGCCTATAAACATCACAAAGTTAACATTATTTTTTCCTTTGTCCCTATGAACACTTTGTTCCCATAAAACCTCTGTACTTTATAAAACATGTTGTCCCCATAAACACTTCTGTTCTCATAAACTCTTTTATCCCATAAACACCTTTCCCTATAAATAATTTTGTCCCTATAAAACCATTCCTATGTTAAACATATGGACAAATTTAACACAAGATTTTCAATACCTACCTATAGTGGCACATGCGCCATCAACTCTCACAATGTTACTATGTAACCCAATTGAGGTCAACCACTTGTAGCAATTCTACCGGACCGCTCTGGTGGCCTAAGTGGAGAGAGTGTCCCCCTCGGATGCCGGAGGTCGCAGGTTCCAACCCAGGCCGAGTCATACTAACGACTTATAAAAATGATACTTGCAGCTACCTTGGTTGGCGCTCAGCATCAAGAGGTTAGTGTTAGAATTGGTCGGCCAGATGTCAGGATAATGTGACTGGGTGGGACATGATGCTACATGTCTGCGGCATGATGCCCCAGTGCTAGACATCACTATAAACTACCACACTGCAGACATCGTAGCGATATGACTGAAAAATTACTAAATCTGCATTAAAAATCCAGTTCACACAAGCACACAATTCTACCGTTTGCCTCTATAAACACTTTGGTCCATATAATACCTTGCCCATGATAAGCCTTTATAATGTGAGAGGTCCCCCAAGAGGACGGGAATGTTAACCAATGGGCGCCATTATAACTATGATATGTACCTCATACATACACCTCTGTTTACTTTTATTGTGATTAATCTGAGACGTGTGTAAATATAAGGATTTCAATATTACAGTTGGCTCGGTGAATCACCCTTCTTAATATGCTCGTATTTGTCCGATTATTACAAGTGTTTGCTCATGTTGTAATGCATATTATATAATACTGTACCTTTTAGTCACGTGTAGACGATCATGCACAGACGTGAATAATGAGGATCATGTCTTACTGTGGTAATACATGCTAATAACTGTGTCAGAAAACAGTTTAATCGAGATAGAATTCAGTACAAAATGTTTTAAAGAAACTTGTTCACTGTGAATTTGAACTCATGCTATGCATTAGATGGTCATGTAATATTTTCCAGCGGGTGCGAATCAGAGAAGACAACATGCTAAAGAAAACTGTTGACTGTGAATTTGACCTCATAAATATGCATCTTACCGGTATAAAAATTACATTACATTTTAATAGCTTTTAAGTCTGAAATCTGTAGAATCTTTCTTTAGAAGAACGCTCACACGCCCTGCAACATAAAATCGTTTGACATGTTGCAAGAGAGAGACAGAAACAGAGAGCGAGAGAGAGAGGAGGATGAGAAGAAGAAGAAGAAGAAGAAGAAGAATATGATTATTCAGTGTAAATATTAAATATCAGTATCACGCGTATTCATGTATTTTACTAATGGTCATCTCTCTCTCTCTCTCTCTCTCTCTCTCTCTCTCTCTCTCTCTCTCTCTCTCGTGCCAACACATATGTTTACCTCGTGTATGACTAATCTGATAAGGGTGTAAATATGAAGACTTGAAGTACGAGAAAGTCACAGGTGTCTCGGAGAATCTACCTTCTTAATATGCTCGTATTTTCTATACTTATGAGTTTGTAATAGTAGACCTACGGAATATATAATAATTTAAAATGTATGCATGTAGAAAAAGATTTCTAACCGACACAAAAAAAATCTATGAAATATTAAACAGGTTCTATGGTGGAAATGAGGACTAGTAATATTTTTAGATCAATATTTCAAATGGGAATGCGTCACAAAAGGAAAGGATTTAAAGTAAGTCGTTGACTGAAACTGAGATTATTAATATGCATTCGACAGTTATGTAGATATATCCAGTTTTAACAGCTGTTATAAAAGAATGCATGATTTGGAATAGGCAAAGCATATGTGGATACGAGCACTAATTAATTTCCCATAGCATAAAATTTTAATAAAATAAGCTATGCTTTAGATTGTCGTATAAACCACACATGTTGTATAAACCATACATGCATTAAAGTTAGTATACAGTAACAGGTGTCATGGCACGTTCTGATACCCTCGTGTTGTTTGTTAAAAATGGGGACCCCTGGTCTACATCCATTAAAACAGCTTTGCACCATGCGTTCGTCCCAGTGATACATTGTCTAACTTCAATTCACTGACTGACCACTTTCGTGTGTACATCATACTATATCGATTTCCCAAAAAGAAATCGGATTTCATCATTCATAGCGAAATGCAGATCTGTTGACGAGGTATAGTTAAACCTATGAACAGAAACTTCTTTGCGGAAAATCGGGAAGTGGTATTTATAAGGAGGTCGTGTGTGTGTGTGTGTGTGTGTGTGTGTGTATATTATATATATATATATATATATATATATATATATATATATAATAAACTGACAATGAACAGTGCAAAACTAGTATCTAACTAGCCTCAGCGCTTTCGACTCTTAATGAGTCTTTTTCAAAGGCATATACAAAACATAGACAAGACAAACAAATAAAACAGAAAAAACGTAGTCTTTGCAAAACTTTACATGGCTGTTTCTACAGGAATTAAACCTTTAAAATCCTTTTAATGGTTTAATTCCTGTAGAAACAGCCATGTAAAGTTTTGCGAACACTACGGTTTTTCTGTTTTATTTGTTTATTTTGTCTATGTATTGTATATGCCATTGAAAAAGTCTCATAGAGAGTCGAAAGCGCTCAGACTAGTTAGATACTAGTTTTGCACTGTTCGTTGTCAGTTTATAGCATTTATCTTAATCAAACCCTGACATACGTAATCCCTTAGCAGCAGGCAGGGTGAACCCTACAAACTGGTTTCGAGCAAGTTTTTCATAAAATAAAGGTTCCTACAGAGGCTGAAAAAAAAGGTCAATAACGCTAAATCGAACCTCCTAACTTTTATTATTACCGTATAGTTTGAAAAACGAATAATAAATCGTTTGGGTTAGCTCATTTTTGTTATTTTATTTTTGATTTTTTTTGTTTTTTCTGTTATAATGCGTTTAGTTTACTCGCGGGTCACTCAATTTTTGTCGTTCACCCTGCCTGCTGCTGTAAATTAAATAGTCAGTATAAATATTATTAATATGGTTGTCATCGGAGAACCTCATTCAGCTAGATTAGCACGAGAGCGACTAGAAGCAATTAAAAAATATTTACCTGTTCGTGATGCTGTCAAACAACAACTACAACAACGACAAGAATCTCATGTTGAATTTGAAGAGGATACAAAACAATTATTTAAACCAATTGTCGAACCAACAAAGAAAATTGTTACAGCAACTGAGGCAACACAACGAGCTCTTGAAACATTACCTGCTGATATTGCCGGCCGTATTCAAGCTGCTCAACCAATATCAACGGCGCAAAAACAAAAAATTCTCTTAATGAGCAATGCTGAGCTACTTGATAAATTTAATAATGAATTCACTGATACAATTAATAGCATTAAAATCTTTAACAATTTAGCTGATTTTGCTGCTTCGAGTTTTAGTCGAAGGGATAAATTCTTAAAGCCTGATCATCAAAATATCATTAAATCCCGTGAACAATGGCAAAGAGTAATATACCGTATACGTGCTGACGTTGAACAAATTAAATCAGATGATGAAATATACAGAGATTATAATAGGGATTTTAATCATTTCGTTGATTTAATAAAGAAAGAAGCAAGACAAGAAAAAGAAGAAGCAAGAGAACGGAAAGAACGAGAAAAAGAAGAAGCAAGAGAACAGAAAGAACGAGAAAAAGAAGAAGCAAGAGAATGGAAAGAACGAGAAAGAGAAGAAGCAAGAGAACAGAAAGAACGAGAAAAAGAAGAAGCAAGAGAATGGAAAGAACGAGAAAGAGAAGAAGCAAGAGAACGGAAAGAACGAGAAAGAGAAGAAGCAA
>JAECUM010011703.1:0-42218 GCA_016617855.1 Megalonaias nervosa | reverse complement strand
AGTTTGAATCCTAGCGAAAGATACGAAATCGCATTTCCCGTTACGCGATTTGCCGTGACTTGAATAACTCTTATCAGTAGCTGACGTTGTGGGGATATTTCTACAACGCTTGGAAAGATAGGTGTGCTGGGGTGGTTGGTGTTTGGTGGGTGGGGTAAATCTATGCATGATGTAAATATCAAAGTCAGGGAGAAGGATAGTGGCATTCGATGTCGTAATAGAACTGTTACTGATCATTAAAGCTTGTCTGTTTGTATCCATACATGTATTGAGTGAAACCTTTGACTGGATGTTTCCTTGTTCCCCTCTTATCCATAGAAAAACAAAAAGCAAACACAAAATGAAGGACTTAACAATCGCACAGTGGTCTTCATTCAGACGACAAGTTCTCTTAGACTTCTGAGCACAGTTAAACACGTTCCAGTCTGCAGACAGTTCGAAAGATATTTGGAATCATCTATTACACCAAAGTCATGGTCAATATTTACTTGATCAGAAAGCTAAACTTTGATGAAATCTATATATATCTGCCTAAGTTGATTACTTTGTAAAAGTAATACACCTATCAATTTGTACAAATAGGATAACGGTGTTATTCTATTGTGTTCTTAATTTTATTTAGCTTCAGTTTTGATTGACTTAAATTTCGTACTGGGTTCCATTTCATTTAGATAAGCTATGTTTATGTAAATTTAGTTCAATTGGTTTAGTCTTATTTACTTTATTCAGTCCAGTTCAGTTCAGTCAAGTTTACTTTAGATTCTGTTGTTGTTTTAATTTTAGATTTGAACTAAGTTTGCCTTCGTATACGCTCGCTGAATATTATAAATGTTTGTATTTACGATAAATATGCTATCCAATGTATATCGTTTTGAGAAGAACCAATCATACATTATTAATTTTCCTTTGAAACCGTGGAAACATTCTTCTGTGCATTTTGATCAGCCGATAAAACCAAATACAATTACGACGAGGTACTGATGAAGTCCATTATGTTCTACGAGGCCCAAAGGTCGGGAAAGCTGCCCTCTAACAACAGGATTCAGTGGCGCTCAGACTCCGCACTGAACGACAGGGGGAACAACGGAGAGGATCTCACAGGTGGATGGTATGATGGTAAGATGATTAATCGTTTGTCCGAGAATGTTAAAAAAGTTATTATAGTTAAATGTGAAACTACTCCCACTTACTAATTACTTTATTATAAAATTCTTTGTTTTCAACATATATTCTCTAGTACTGATGGGTCGTTTTTTTCTTAGTTTGGTCAAGCTGCCAGTTCTATTCAGGTAAGTTAATACACTTTTCTGTGAATTTATGTTGAAATTATGAAGCAAATTATATTTCTTATTTTCTTCGGAAAATGTTGCTATCAAGATACATCGAAAAAAACTGAATATGTTTTGGCGGATTTATTATCGTGCGCTGTACCTTAGCCGCACAGGAGCTTAAAGTCAAATAGTCTAGATAAATTAAGACAAGGACGGACAGTCGCCATCTTTGGTCCTTAATGTTAGAGTCATACCTGCATGTAATTTTCCCTTACAGAGCTTCTTTCACATTTGTCTTGGATAAATCAAAGAACAACAGTTTAGTATCTTATGTCATATATCGACAATTTCATCAAAATTTATTGCCAATTGCCACCATTAAAACGATGTGTTTTCTGAGAAGAAAAGAAAGAGGGACCGGAAGTTTCCTGTATGCAAGTGCCTTGATAACACCGCAAGCAATTGTCCTTTATTTATTGATCTAACAATGAACCTAACATTACTGAATATTTTCTACCCATGAGAGCAGGGGTCCAACCATAGGAAATAAAAGAAGGATGCTGTCTGTCCTTGTCTTTTTTTAAATACGTGGTGCAGTTCCGGAATGAAAATAAAAGTACAAACTCTACATTATCTAATGTTAATCTCATGTGTTTAGCTGGTGACCATGTCAAGTTCAATTTCCCTATGGCGGCTTCCACCACATTGCTTACGTGGGGTCTGCTGGAGTTCAAGGATGCATACAACGTTAGCGGAGAGCTGGACCGTATGTACGACTGCATCAAGTGGCCCTTGGACTATCTTCTGAAGTGCCATGTATCCAAATACGAATATTACGTACAGGTACGGGACCAGTTTCCAATCTTCCCATCATCGGTGTTTCAATCCTCATTCAGGTTAGGCCTATAGAGTTAATCCAGGAATGGTTGGTAGGAAGGCATTTATTATTGCACCATTATTCATGAAATTGTTTTCATTATCATATAACCCATTTTCCCATCGTCTACCGATATATTTGCTCGAAAATATACCTACCTCACTAGTAAGCCGTCCTCAAAAGTAAGCAGAACAAAAATTACTAATGAATAATATAAGCATTAGCTTATTTGTGAGTTTTAGGGAATTTAAATTTTGTTTCCTTTTGGTGCTAGTTAGACAACAATTTGAACATAGTGCATTTCGGGCTTTTATATACTCTCTTAGAGAAAACTTGTATCAAAATTCCCGGACTAGGTCATGGGTTATAATATCTTGCTTGTCAGGCTTGTGTGACCGTATCCAACCAATCTATGGACTGATCACCTTTTTTGTTAACCGATATAGGTCTTATGCCCGATTATTTCTCAAACAGTAATAGCCAAATGAAAAAATACCCGTAGCGCATACTGGGTATATCTTGTTTGTATGGGTTTAGCCGGAATTCAAAATAATAATGTAGTTGGTCCTTCTCAACCATTCGATAAATCACTTGATTTTGATAGGCAAACCTTTAAAAATACGCTTTGATAGTAATAAAATACCACAATGGATATCTTCCGTTGTTTTTCACCCTTCTTTAAAATTAATCGGTCATAAAAATAAAGTTTGGAAAATACAGGTTGGCGATGGAGGTCAAGATCATTCCTACTGGGGAAGACCGGAAAACATGACTATGCCAAGACCCGCCTTTAAGATCACACAGTCGAGTCCAGGGAGTGACATAGCTGGGGAAACCGCTGCCACTTTTGCCGCCGGATACTTGGCTTTTCACAACAAGGGTACGTACTCTTTGACTTAAGCGTCTTAATCTTTCTTGTAAATGTAATTCCTATCACATCACACGTGGTTTAATGGATGCCGACCTTCTTGTGAATGCAGCTCCCTGCGCATCAAACATAGTTTAATGAACGCAAATGTTTTTGGAAATGTAATTCCCTACGCAACAAACAAGGTTTAATGGACAAAAACTTTCTTGAGTCATTTCGATCGCATATTATTAAAGATATAGAACTGAAATAAGTTTAGTGCAAGTCAAATTCATTTTATCAATTATTTTCGGTACAAGTAAGAGAACCATACCGATAAAACTTCGACAAGACAAAATTAGATGAGATATCTTTTACTTCATTATATTGAAGAAAATTATGCATGTTTCAAGAATCCAAAATATTAAAGAGGGATTATACACTTCATATATTTTAAACTTGAAGAGATTGTTTTGTTGAGGTTGTTTTCTGAAGCCACCGCCAAATATTCGGTAGCAAAATAATCTTTTCAAATATTACTTTCTTCTGTTGTTTGCAACTCTAAAGAAGCATGCTCGATGAGAGAGGATGCGAATTAGTGATAAGTTTTCTCTAATTCACAAAAGTCCTTGCTTTATATAGGTGTCCTCACCTGCGGCAGCTTGTACACTTCTACCGATTTTAAAAACGAAAAGCATCAATGATATAAAAAATGCACAGAATTTATTCATTTTATTAATTGGTTTATGATTTCTAACTCGATTACCATCAAGAAGATTCTAACTTTGCCATCAGCATTGCCTTTCAAACCTGACGGAATTCCATCACTAACACGACGTTCATATTTGAGTGGCCGATTTTTGTGTTTTTCAACAATAGGAGTTATGTAGTTCAGTGTTTCGTTAGCTCCGTATATATTTCCTACTTTTTTTCTCGATATGTTTAGAAATATTAGAATTAGACATTGAATACACTGGATGCAGACGACTCGGTGTTTATCTTTTATGTATGTGTAGGCCTTGCACCTACCCCAGTCACTGAAACTGGACTCTTCCAACAACCGGAAAATGACAGTGAGCAGGTTCCCTGCTTACGCTGAACAACTCCATTTGGTTTGAAGCGTATAAGAAATGACTGTTTTGGACCGCTTGGTGACAATCGAGATAGAAATTATATACCAGTGACTGAAATGAAGAGGTTTTGTGCACTTTGTGTCTTGATGCTTTTCATTTTAAATATCGGAAGTTGGGTACAAACTGCAGAGGGTCGGTGGTGGTAAGTGGAAACTGTACGTGGAACGAAAGATACAATACGAATAAATCTGATGACCATGTTTTCCAGCATTAATATTCATAAAATGCATTTGCTTATTCTATAACGTAAAGGCACATATCTGAAGATCTGCAGAAAAAATCCTGATCCATTTACAAACAAGCCATGCTAATTGATAATTGGTAAAGAAATCACCACTGAGTAAGTACGGGCACTTTTGACACTTAAATATGAATATACGTTATTATCGGCAGATTTGACATATGCGAATGTCCTGCTGAACCATGCCAAAGACATGTACGACTTCGCTGTTAACTACAAGGCAAAGTACAGCGACTCGGTGAACCAGGCTGCCGGTTATTACAGGTAATTTATGAAATAGTTTACCAGTATTTGTTGGGAATATTTTTAAGGGCACATTTACTGTAGAAACATTTGAACTAACTCACAACATTTAACCTTTAATCATAATGTTAGTAATAGCGCACATTTTGCTACGAATGTTCTTATATTTCTTATTTCTTTTCCATCTTAACGGATTATTCTTGTACTTTAACACCATACATTTATTTCTTTATGAGACAGACAATCAGAATTAGTTCCCGTCCTTTCAGCCAAAAAATTAAATCCCGTACATTATGATAACAATACAGATATAGGAAACTTTGGTAACAGGACGTACAATTTGGTGTTAAATGTTTTTTTTTTTCTTCCGATGCTGTACTTGTTCTGAAACAGATGTTCAAAACAGAGAAACAAAACAGACAAGTTTTAAAAAAATATATAAAATCTTCCTGAATAGTCGTACCAACTACACATTAATATTCACATAATTGTTTTTTGTATGGTCAGGATGATGTAATAACACAGAGCGACTCTTATTGTGTCTCGTTCTGTGTTCTTAAGGTCAAACGATTATGAGGACGAGTTATGCTGGGGAGGCGTATGGTTATTCCTGGCAACAAGAAACCATTCATATTTAACGGAAGCGGAGAAACATTACGAAGCAGGGGCCGCCTGGGGACAGTCCTGGGACGAGAAAAACACAGGATGCATGGTAAATATGATTTTCTTACAGCTTTCATTTCCTACCGTTTTACTGACTTGTCTCTCTTTTAGCTCATCTAGCCATAAGGCTTATAGTATAATCCCGCGTCTATTGTGCGTCGTGTATCCATCAACAATTGCTAGTTTATTGTTTTTATAAAAGACCATTAGAATTACTAGACTGTTTATCACCAGAGATTTGAGAGAACACTTTAACATAAAGAGCTTTCAAATGTGGTGGCCATTATTAACTATGTAACAACTTTTTAAACGATTTGTTTCTGAAAAAAAAAAACAACAAAAAACAGCTGAATAGAAACTGTTCAGATCTGACAGGAATCGTTGTCATAATTATTTTTCAAGTTTCTGAAGTTTCTGCTATGTTGCCTATCGCCTTCAAATATGATCGTCATTACTACAAATAGTAGAAAACGTCCATTATCAATCGACAATTCTTATTTTTTTAGTCTTCTCAAAACCTGCCTGAAAATCTACCAAATCAATTTCAACCATTCTTGGCACACATCACAATGACATAGACGAGTTTCAAGATTGTACGGTGTTGCTGATACGCCATTTTAAACAACTTATTTAAATCCGATGAACGGACTTGGAGTGTTTATGACACTGGTATAAAGTCATATTAAACTGTGACAACAGTTATGATCCTCCATCAGATATGGCCACCTTTGATAGAAATAGATAATAGACCTTTCATCAAAAACCGCTCAACAGAATTCAAGTGACCTGACTGAAAGTATCCTGGTATAAGGATCTTTCAAACTATGCAAGTAATGACTATCCGCCGTCTATCGACATTTTTGTCTGGTACTCATATTTCGATTTTCTTGTATCTCTACTTTTTTATGTGCTTAAAAAGTTCTATTTAACAAAGATGGGATGCATTGTTTGACAACGGATTATTAAATTGTTTCTTCATTTACACGAAGATTTTGCTGTACAAGGCGACGCACAAGGACCAGTACAAACAAGACATCGAGGCAACCTTCCGTAGCTGGATGCCCGGGGGTAGTATTCCTTACACACCAGCTGGACTAGCATGGCGCTCACAGTGGGGAGCCAACAGATATGCTGGTCAGTTTTAAAAGATCTATTGTGCACAGAAGAATCCACTGACGCATATATTTATGTATGTACAGGAGTATGCATATATGAGTGGATGCATGACAGTGTTTATCTAGATATATAATTATCTATTGATCAGTCTAGCAATATATAACTTTTGGTCAATATAGCTATATATAATCATCTATTGATCACTATTGCTATGTATAACTATCTGAGTGTGTGTGTGTGTGTGTGTGTGTGTGTGTGTGTGTGTGTGTGATTTAGAATTTTAACGTAGCTTTAAAAAAGTTTCAGTCATATCGCTACGATGTCTGCAGTGTGACAGTTTATAGTGATGTTTAGCACTGGGGTATCATGCCGCAGACATGTAGCATGATTTCCCACCCAGTCACATTATCCTGACATCAGGCCAACCAGTCCTAACACTAACCTCTTAATGCTGAGCGCCAAGCGAGGCAGCTGTTAGTACCATTTTCGAAAGTCTTTTGGTATGACTCGGCCGGGGTTCTAACCCGCGAACTCCCGTATCCGAGGCGGACGCTCTACCACTAGGCCACCGCAGCGGTGTATAACTATCTATTGATCACTATTGCTATATATAATTATCTATGGATCAATACAGCTATATATAGATATCTAGTGATCGATCTAGCAATATATAACTATTGATCACTATAGCTATATATAACTATCTATTGATCAGTACAGCTATATATAGCTATCTAGTTATCGATCTAGCTTTAGTTTTATCCCTTTTTGCATTCAGTGTAAAAATGTGACGCCTACATGTGAAAATGGTTAATCGTCAAATGTATAGCCTTGCTAAATATGGAATGATATCCATCTAGCAAACGATATCTCTTCCACCTTTCTGTCATTTCATATTATTTTAACATTCATTCATTCCTTGTTTTACTGTTTTATGGTTTGAATTGTCTGAATCTATATGCTCTAGAGAAAACTCAGGATTTGTTTACAAACTTGATATCTTGAAGTACTAATGTTTTCATTTTAATTTCTTTTAGGAGGCATCTATTACAACTGTTTCAGTCTCCAACAACTTTTAAATTATTATAGGTGTCAAGGATACAAAACTTAACTTTAATGGTATCTTAAAAGGATTTTAAACACATTAATCTGAAAATTTTTTAATATTCCTCATTAATGTCTAGTTAAAGCGCGCCTATTGTCTTTTTTCTCCTCACAAATAAATTACATTTGTGTTTTTTGTACAGTAACAAATAAATAAATAAGTATAAAAGGAGACATTTACTTTCAGCAAACATGGCTATGATGGCGCTAATGGCGGCAGAGCAGGGTTTAAATGCTTCAGAGTACCGGAAGTGGGCGAAGTCTCAGATAAACTACGTACTGGGAGACAATGGAAGGAGCTTTGTTGTTGGATTTGGACAAAATCCTCCGGAACGACCTCACCATAGGGGCAGGTAATGGGCTTATTAGTGCACACGTCTTATTTTAATAAAGTGTAGAATATCAGTATTGACCACTGAACGCTAATAATTATTGAACATTCCTAGATAAAAAAACCAAAACAATGGATATTAATTTTTTGTAATTTCTTGTAAAGAGCATGGCCACATATCTATCTCTCTCTCTCTCTATCTATCTATCAACTGTAATTCATACATTGAAAGACAAAGGTTGGCTATTTTAATCTTATTTATTCATTTATTTTATCAAGCTCCTGTCCGTTGATCCCAGCCCCTTGTTCCTACTTCGAGTTTCAGCAGCCGGGCCCTAATCCGCACGTGCTGTATGGGGCCCTAGTCGGGGGTCCCGACCAGAATGACGGATATGCAGACAAAAGAGACGATTACGTCAAGAACGAGGTCGCCTGCGACTACAATGCTGGTTTCCAGTCGGCCGTCGCCGGTATATGATATAATGAATTATTCTGTCGGTGAATGAATGAATTAATGAATTAATTATGACATATTTACTTAGTACATCTGGGGAATCCAGATTCCTGATAGTGGCATTCTCATCCACAGTAGAGAATGATTCCCAAGCCCCCTTACGTGAGTGTGGATGGGCATAGAACAAAATAGTAGTTTTGAAAAATTCCATGTATGAAGAATTGATGATAATGTAAAAGATATTATGATCATACTATTCTGCCAATGAACAACGTATTGTCTCAATTATTATTTACTGAAGTAACCTTTGATTTCCATTCGGGTTGAAAGCAGCATCGGCCAGCTTCATTAAACAAATACAACAAACCCTCGCATCACAGCTATAATGGATAGCACGTTTAGGAGTGAATGAAATATTCAAAGCTAACTACCAATCACATCTAATTATGTATGCTGAAATAAGCTTGAATATTCTATATGGATCTGTATTAGCTATTGCTGTCAAGCAACTACAACGTGGGGAACACACTGTCTGGTTGATAATTCTGTGTTGGACAAACTGAGTAGGAACACTGCTCACATGGCGACTCCTGATGTTGTTTTTAATAGATAATTTCAGATACAGGCAATGTCTTTTCAGCAAACTGCCACTGCTGTAGGAACAGGATGGTTTTCCTCGGTCCAGCAATTATACGGTCAATCAAAGTCAGAATAAATTGTCTTCTCCTGAAAATAAAAAATACATCTTTATATTGTGTAAGACCATTTCAAAAGAGATCCATCCTGTACCAGAACATATAAGTTAGATATGAAAATGTTTTTCTTGGCTTATATTTGTTATTATGTCTATCTTTGATTACGCGCTGCATTTGTTTCGTTCCAGGTCTGAAATCTGCACATTTACGGGGAAGTATGTAAACGAGAGGGCATGCCATTCTGCTTTGTTTAAATTGTAATAAAGTATATTTACTGATTTACTGACTGATTTTCTTGTTTGCAGTTACGATACAAGTAATAATATTTGAGAGTTCAGCGTATGCATTGATTGTACACAAACCTACGTGTGCACGGATAAACATGAAACTAAAAGTTCCATATAGGAGTTCTAGCAAGTATCGTTTGTTTACACCAACCGACTCGTGTTGGTATACACAACACTAACAAAATCAAGATTCACTTTTGTAGAAGCTCAGCCTTGAGCGAAAGTGCAAACTAATCGAAACGCCGAAAGCGGAGTTGTCCCTTCGGGACAAGACATGTTGGTCGGCGATAATTGTGGGACTTACTTGGATTTGAACTTAGTTTTACATGTCATATATAATGGTATGTATTGAATTCAACGTAGAAGCAATAATGTTGGTGTCTAAAGATAACGTATATTTGTTTATAAGGGTTTCACGGTATGAAAATGTGTTCAAAGCAAGTTGTGTTGGTGAACCACATTCAAGAGAACAAAAGCATTAGTCGGTTGGTTTCAGACATCAACATTATATATTCCAAGGTTTCAGAAAAGATGAAGATCCACAGTGTAAGAAGAAGAAGCCAGGTCGGGATTGGATTTTGTGATGATATTGAAAATAATTTCCTGTATGAGATGTAATTGAACGATGAACGACTCTGACACCGTACTCGTGCCCATACAATATAACAATGGATTTAACAGAATGATGCGCAATGAATTCATCATCTGAAGTAAGGAAATGATAGCGTTCCCAAATGGAACTAATCAGAACATATAACTTCGACGAGCAATCAAACGAGGAACAACATAAGGAACTTATAAACCAATATGATTGATATATGGGTCTATCACAGTGGATGTTCATTATATAGAATTTGTTCAAAAATATGAATTGTTACGTTTCGTCTCTTTTAAAGTAACATAAAGAAAAGAGCGAAGACAACAAGCCTTGTAAATTTTAACAAAAATAATTTATTTCCCTAGAAAACACAGTGAAAAGGTAAAAATATGAAACAAGACTTACGATTTATGAAGAAGATCCTAAAATGTGTCCTAAAATTGTGAAAAACATAAGTCCTGTGAATAAACAGTTCTAAATTGATGTCTGAATCTCAATTCCGTTCCAAGATGGCGGATGACGACGTCAAACGAAGGTTTTACACAAGTGTCCAGAATTTTCACTGTGAATCACAAATTGTATTGTTCAGTTCCAATTTAGAATTAATTTCAGCAAATGTCTTTGTCCAAAGCCAGTTGTGTAGTTCTCCAGGGAAAATAATTATTATTTAAAAGGTAGATGAAGTACAGCTATCGTCAATAACAAAACACATGTTATTCTTCATACGTACGAACGAACAACCCTTTCCAGCACAAAAGAATACCTTCTTCTTAAGGTATTTAGAAACTCTATAAGATGTTACGATGTGACTCTCTAAGATGTTAAAATATGACTCTAGACTAGTTCGCAGCTACCTGAGTATTTTAAAGCAAAATAATACGTCATTTCATGTACACGTATGAAGAAATCATGGAGATTTCGAAATATAGCCAACGTAGTATAGAATGTCAACAAGTATTATTAGTAATGACCGTGGTCACAACCAATCATTTGCATAGCTATTTCCGACTGTTTACTTAATATGACAAAACCGTCATGCAAAAATCGTGCTTACGCGAGTCACATTTACGTTCTAAATAAACACGATGTTTTTAACAAAATATCAGACCCTGCGAACATAATCATCATCATAAAAATAATTATATTTAATGTTATAAAAATGAAATAAAAATGAAATAAAAAGAATTAGAAAGAATTCGAATTTTAACACACATGTAATTTAACTACAGGGTCGTAACAGAATAAAGTTTGTTTCTATCACCAAGGATAATCACAGTATGGGATTTATACACAATATATGAACAGTATATGATATTATATTAATTTATATTTCAACGTCTGTATTATTGATTTTCACGCATCTATCGATATTGAATTATTACTTGCACCATCATAGTGATATTGAATATTATCGACTCCTAAAACTGAAAACAAATTTCTCATGGCGTCAAGTTGACGAACACGATGTCTTTCTGGTTCCATAGCTCTCGTCGAATAGTCAAAGAGCCACCAAGCACGGTTCGTCCTTCCCACTTTGCCGAAAGATCCCTTGAGAGCCTCTTTATCCTTTTACAGAACTGTTGGTTCCGAAGCTTTAGTCTCTCACTGTGAGCAAACCAATATCGTCGTCCGAGCCTATGAAGCTTTCTTTTATCTATTATTCAAATATACATAAAATCTTATGAATGACACTATATATGAAACAATAAAATATTTCTATACGCGTACATCTGTTATTAAATTGTTTTTCAGACCAATAACATTTAGTTATCTTGCTCAACAAATTGGTCAGGGGTTTAGCAATTATGGAAAAATTGGAGCAAAATTTCCTCTATTATCAGTAATACTCAAAATCCCATCAGATACCTTTCACTGATAGGTACATGGAATTCAGAGATAGCCTTGACTTAGCATATATAGATTTACCTTGTCCATGTCTCAGGATATGTCCTAGAAATGTAACACAAGTACGACAAAACTCACTTTTGAATAAATTAATTGTCCAATTTGCATCACTAATTCTATCAAAAGATTTCCAAATCGTCTCCAAGTGATCTTCCCAAGAGTCATTGTAGATGATGATATCATCAATAAAAATATCAAATTTCTAGACCAGATATGATCACGTTCATTAAACGTTGAAAGGTACAAGGCAAACATTTCAACACATACGGCATCACTTTATGCTGATAAAGTCCATCTGGAGTTACGAATGCTGACACTTCCTTAGGCCCCTGATCCTATTGGACAGATTTGGGTATGCCAAATTGAAAAATAATGTCTTTATCAAAGAGCTTTCTCTATGGTTTTAGTTTTAATATTCCACATAGGAATTGCCTCTAGGAATCTTGTTAATGCACACATTATGGTCAACACGTATTGGTTGCCTGACTTGGTCTTAAGTAAGGAACCGAAACAGTCTACCATTATTCTGTTAAATGGCTAATCAGATTCACGCATAGGTTGCATATTAGTCTTAGTTATGTTCTGATTGGGTTTTCGTACCATCCGACACAGATGACAAGATCGACAGTATTTAAGAAACATCACTTTTGATTTTTGGCCATTACAAATGGTTCAAGATTGTGTGATAAGTGTTATTGATCCCTAAATGACCAGCCAAAGGAGTTTCATGGGCAAGACTAAGAATGTCATGTATATACGACTTAGAAACAACAATTTGGCAGCTCACTGACCACTCGTCACCAGCGGGTACCTCAGTTGGTCTCCATTGTCTCATAAGGACTCAATTTTTACAACAAAAAAAAAATAAAAAAAAATAAAATAAAAAATAGGTACTTCTGTGAATTCAGTTACACTAATAACCCTCTGAAACACAAGTAGATCTCGGGATCTTTTTCCTGTTCGACGACAAGTGATTGTCGTTTATCACCCTGACTGGAATAAAGAGAATGAGTAGTTAAAAGACGATCACTGTGATCAATACCCTTTGATTGATCCAAACAAGGAGTAAAAGTGACCTTATCAAAAGGCTGACCAATACATGTGTCAGCTAAAGGAATAATTTCCTGATCAACATCGTTCTCAAGAGCTGTCTTTGCCTTAGCTCTAGTAACTGCATAAGCTGAGTTTCAATTAGGTATTTCTTTTTCAATATGATCGACTTTCTAATCCAAACAATGCCTGTCAGTTACAAGTGGAATAATACAAACGTATCTCCAGCTAGGTCGTTGACTAGTAATAAATAAATACTTTTAGCGGGTAAGGTCGACACTGTTTCGACTGTCACGGGTCCTGAGACTAAGTCTGATGACAAATTTATACAATGGAGAGAAACGTTAACAAAGCCGCACTCTACTCCCTGAATAAGAACACTCTCATTAGAAGAAGAATTCTCAAACAAAGGCAAAGTACCTGATAATAAAAAACTCAGAGAAGCTCATGTATCCCTTAAAATGTTAATAAGAATAGGATTGACCGAATCACCCATGAGTGATATAGAACCCTGCGACATCAATAGCTAATAATTCTCCATAATAATATCAGACTTGGGTTTGTTTGACCAAACAAATTTATTGCTTTCAACCTCTTACACATAAGAGCATTTGGAATAGGTCTGTCTTGTTTCTGTTTTTTATTTTTCAATTTGTAGCAATCAGAAATAGCATGCCCTTTCTTCTTGCAATAGGTACACAAGCGACGAGATAAGTACTTCTGATCTGTCTTAAGAAACTCGATTTCTAAACGTTGTGCCAGTTTGAAATCTAGAAGTACTTGTATTAGACTGAAATAATTTTTACTAGAAGACTGCTGAGTGGAAGACTTAGTGACAAAAGAAACATTATGAGCTAAGAAATACTAGAAAGCTGTAAGAACAGCATTTTCTAACGTTTCGACTTTATGTTCATCAATATAAGTCTGAATGTCACTATTGGCACAGTTTTTGAACCCTTCAGCTAATAGTAGTTGTCTGAAATTTTCGTAATATTGACCAACGTTTTGGCTAAACGCCACCTATCAAATCATTGCTCTTTTTCTCTTGCAAATTCGACATGAGTTGCTTCAAGTTCTTTTTTTATAGTTCCTAAAAGTTTGTCGATAACCCTCAGGTACCAGTTCATACAACTTCAAGATGCATTCCTTAAACAGATCATAATCAGTACTTTGTTGTACTGACTCAAAAACTTAGATGTCGCGAGCTTTGTCAGAAAGTGAGCTTTGCAATAACAGAGTCAAATTCTCCCTTAGCCATCTAAAATTTTCAGCAATTGTTTCAAAATCATGAAAATATTTAGCTACTTCTTTTTGTTTAAAACGGTTACTAACCTAATAATTTTAGTAACATCAAAACTTGAATTTGTATATAAAGCGGTGATATGCTTTTTACTTGACAGCTCTTATTCGTTTTATCTAAACTGAAATTCCCTTTCCTCCTTTTCTCTTTTTCTCTGCATCTGTATTTACCTCTCTTCTTTTTCTTTGTGCATTTGCAGTTGGATTAGCCTATCTTCTGTTTCCTTTTCTCTCTACCTCTTTCCTCTTTCTGCAATTACAATTCTCTTTCTCCTTTCTGTAATTGTATTTGTCTTTCTTCTTTCTCTTCTCCAACTGAATTTGTCTCTTTCCTTTTTCTCTAATTGTCTTTCTTGATGCTCAAGCTTTCTTAACTCAATTTCATTTTTTGTACTTTAACTTCAATTCCATAACTTGTAACTTAAAGCCGAAAGGAGAATGACTAATCAAAACCAAAACACTTTTATCCAAAATATTCTTTTCTATCAAATACTCGACCAAACTACTTTTTTTTTCATTTCTTGCCTTGTTAATGAAACCTTTGCTCAGAAAGATCATATTTTCTGGCAAGCTGAAGTAATTCATCCTTTCCAAAGAGTCTAACTGTCCTTGGTAGGACTTGAAATAAAGTTCTTCACTACAGATGACATTGTAAAAGCTTGTTGGCTTCACTAAAGATATTTTTCAAAATGCAAAATAATACCTGGGACGTAGAAAATACCCCAAAAGATAATAAATTTTTTCAAAAACAAAGTTTTTCTGAAATATTTTAGAGAAAGTCGCATTCCGGACAACCCCCAATGTTATCTTACGAGTCTATGATTTTATAATAAGTAACAGAAAAATAGTGAAAAGCAACAATCTTTTTAAAAATCAACAAATAATTTATTTCTCTATAATACAAAGTGAAAAAATATGTGAATTAATCTCAAAATAATCCTAGAATTACAGACACAAGTTCTAAAAATTTAATGTTCTGAATAAACTTTAGTTGAAATACAGATGAAGTCCAACGCTGAAGTGCTGATGCGCCTAAGATGGCCTGTATAATGCTGATGTGCCAACAGTCTTTTGTTGAAACTGAGTAATATAATTCCAGGTCTGAATTCACTATAAATCCCAGTGTTTGTCTCTGAACAAGAATATTATTTGTATGAGCACTCTGTATTTTCAGAGAAAATAATCACTGAATTAAATCATTTGATGAAATAAATTCCAGCCAATTGAACACAACGTGAACACAACAATAATACAACGTGAACAAACAATAATACAACTTGTTTCTGCTAGATCTTAAACAAGAATGAATATTTGTTTCCAGTAACAAGATTATGTAGTCTTCTACTTGACCTCAAGTCACAATTAACATTTTCTATATAAAAAAAACCCATTACCTACTGGAAACTAACATTCTAGAATGTTCTTAATGTTTACAAAAATTGTAGCTATAATTAGCAGTCTGTTGTTACATTATTATATATAACTTGGATAATGTCAGGAACACCAGGTAAATTGTAGGGGAATCCCAATAATCTAGACACAGAACCAAATAAACATATTTTCTTCTATTTATAATGATCCTAATAATAAGCTCATACACATAGATAATATTTTAGCTATGTATTAGTTGTTTACAGAATAAAAAAATTAAAAATTAATAATACCGGTCGAGTAGAAAGTAAACTTGACTTTGGAGAAGGTTAAGTCCAACATACAGTATTACATTACAATAACAGATAATAAAATAGAAAGATATTTAAAAAAAACCTTACTAACAAACAATGCAAATTAAATATACACAACACGAGCCACAGTTCATTGTTTTATATCTATCATGAATAAAGCTTTCATTCTAGTAATAAGCTATTTAGTGATGTCTGTGATTTTCTGTTAGAATAGATTTATAAATAAAGCTTTCAACACTGTATCGAGCTCAGATTTGTTAATGAATGATCTGAGGCTTGTTGTAAATTAGTTTTTCTTATTTCTTGATGTCTCGGCTCCATCTCTAATATTGTCAATAACCTAAGTATAAATCTAATTTGAACAGGTACTTAACTAATATATTTCTTCGGTTTACCTTGAAATATTTTAATAATGTAAGACGCGATTTGATTGATAAACATTTGCAACACCTGATTATTACCTCTTGAAAGTTATTTGTTTTCTTGAGTTAGGTTTCCTTCCAAATCTGTATTAGCTTCCTCCGATACATTACAACATCTTCCTTTCTTCTGTGTCCTCCGTCTTTTGTTCCGAGATATTTTGGTTTAGTTTTTCTAGATTTAACTCTTGAAATCACTTTGCCTCAAACTCTTCCTTCTTTTTAACCCTTGATTCCATGCTCTACTCACCATTCTATCAGTTTTCATGGAATGACAATTTATATTCATATTTATCTCTGATATTTAATCATCGATATATTTTAATGATTTTATACTTGATTTCTTCGAACAACGATTCATATTTTTTTTGTGTGAAAGCTTTGTACTTATATTTACCAAAACACGATCAAAATATTTGTTTCACTGTTGATCAATTTGTTTTCATCGTGGAACAAAATACCATTTTAATAAGTGGAAAAATAAAGTTCACACAATTTAAGATATCACCATGTCATGCACTTCTCAGTTTTAATGAAAACTCACTTACCAACGTTTCATAAATTTTTGACCTAATGTGCATTGTAACGTTGTACCTTTAGGCGCCTTAGTTTGCTTCAGCATATTAGAGGCATGATTTAATTCAATGTCGTTATACACTTATTTCAATTTGTCTGTTTCAACTCTGCTTGTATTAAAGGGTGAAGAGACAAAATCAAAATCAATTTGACCTAAAGACAAGAACCAATAGCAGAACTTGTCAAGCGAAAGGTATCTGCTTCATTACTAGCAACGCTTCTAAATTAATTTAGAAATTGTTTGGACAGAAGTTGAGGAAATGTTATACGTATCTTTAATTCATTACCACATTATGCTACATCTTGCTACATCTTGCTACTTGAAAACTATACGGTTTAATGTGGGTACAGTAACTAGAACTTCTTTAATTGATTCTATCTCTAAATCACATATATCTTAAAGTTTCCACTATGTTTATAGCAAGAGTAAGTGAATATATATATATATATATATATATATATATATATATATATATACTATATATATATATATATATATATATATATATCTCTCTATATATATATATATATATATAGAGAGAGAGAGAGAGAGAGAGAGAGAGAGAGAGAGAGAGAATTACAAATATGTACCAAAGAGAACGGAAAGCGCTATCCCTTGATTGTACAGGAGAATGCCTCATAATACCGGGCAGTATTAACATTTAATACAAATGATACTATCATACACATTGGAGAATTTTTAATTAGTACTCTACGGAAATTTGAACCAAGGTCAGTGGGTAAACGGCCCTCATCACCTTGCCATCATCAACCAGTTCATTTACCATCACGACTACGTACATCAAAAGTGATGCTACAACGTTAGTAGTACATGCACTCATGCGTAGCAGACACACTAGCATGTCAACCTAGTAATTAATTCTCATCTGACTGCACAGTTACTCCTGATTCCTACGACAGAAATCAAGGTATCCAGAGTTAATTATAGAGAATTACAAATAAACACCAAAGAGAACGGAAACTGCTATCCCTGGATTCTACAGGAGGTTGCTTGATAATACTTAGCAGAATTAAAATATGACGATGTCAGGTATATGAAATGCCTGATGACATTTACGGACCGAAGTTGTTTACGTTGATCTGAGAGAGCTTGTGATTCTTGAAAAGCAAACCAAACAAATGAGAACATCTAACTGACATTCAAAATGTTCTTTTGAAGCAGCAAGGTGCCATCGCGACTAATCTGGAAGTAATCAATGAATTTGGGGAAATGAGAGACTCAATTGTGTCGGTGGTTGCGCTTTCAAAACACTTCGTTGATAAAAATACAAATCGAAAGTTTAAAACGCCTGATGATGTAATGAGTGGAGACCCAATTAGGAACGGAAACAGCATTCAACTGATTCCATGATGATGAAGCTTCAATAAAACAATATATGGATGGAAAGATAGCTGAGGTGCCCTGACCACAAGGAGAAGTAACTTCATTTCACCATAAGATCACTGAGATACCCTCTCTACCAAGCGCAGTAAATTCATTTCACCATACCAAAACCTGTTAACAAACTAAGCAGAGTAAAAATATATAATATAACAACTGTTCGAATTGTTTTACAAATATAAATGCTTTTGAATAACCTTAATTTCGTATCTTAACAGTACGCCTGTCTAAATCGTATTTATTTATCGTATCCATTAATTGCAATGGGTTTGGTCAATTAACATTTTTATAAACAATCAGCCTGTTCCACCAATAATAGGTAACAATTTTGACGAAATTGTAGAATTTTTGCACATTTGCAATATCAATATCATTGGTCGCCAAAGAAGAAATTCACTTTGAAGCATTCTACATCTATCCATACGGGTACTTAAACTGTATTTGGTGTTATGTTGTTGTTGTTGTTGTTGTTGTGGGGCTTAACGTCACTTTTCAGCACACGATAGGCTATACATGGCGGCCAGTATTCATGGTGGAGGAAGAAACCGGGAAATCCACGGAAAGAACCACAAGCTTTCTCACATATCCACATTCGCCGAAACCTAGACTCGAACCCACGCAGACAGAGGTGAGACGGCAGTGATCCGTAACGGAAAGCGCTTTAGACCACTCGGCCACTCGGGCCCCCATTTGGTGTTTGTGTTTAAGATTAAAATTATCATTTAATTTAAGCGCTGGATTCTGACCGAACTGATTAGGATACGGAATTTGCTGACGGAGTGTTAGATCGGTGGACAGAGGATGCAAAAAGAATGGTGATTTTATTCCACTTGTCGACGAATATCTGCGTCATTGTGGTATTAAAAAAAAACTAGTATGCAATGCAATATAACCTGTTTAAGAGCCATGGAGGAATGGAAAGCTGGGACCAGCCTTATGTACCAATAGCAACTCGAGGTAAGCTTAGCGTTAGAGCGTTAACATGTAAAAATTCCCGGTCGCTGACTGCACAGTCACGCATGAAAACACTCTGAGATTGTTTCTAATACGATGAAGTGGAATTCACCGACAGATCCATCCTACTTGCATTCACCGAAGATTATGTTGCACCAACGTAGGCTCAACCAAGTGGAAACAAATCTTGACTTTTTCAGGAAGGACGCTCTTGTCCGTGCAAAGAGTTTTAGGACGAATACAAGAACGTTCGTTTCAGAATCTATTCATTGGTGTAGTCGGTGTGCTTCAAGGTAAACATGGTGCTAAGACTCCAGAACACACAGTCGCCGGAGACTTAGATTTTTCTCAGGCAGAGATTTTGTATAATTGTAAGATAGTTGTACCATCAAACAAGAGTAATTGGTTAGAAGTACATGTGTTTGTTGTACCTGAAGAAGGTTGGATTGTTGGGCGATTATACTTCACGATCACATCATTAATAGAAGAACTATGATAGACCCTTAAAGGTACCGACTTGAGAAAACAATTATAGGTACACCAATCGGAATTGTTGTTGTAGCCATATTAATAATAACTGGTGTTGACTGGCTGCGCTGGTAAAATAATCTCCAGACAATTGCATTCGCGAAAACGAGTCTATTCAGAACTTCTCGCTGCAACACAAAGCAGTCTCAATAAGTGCTGGAGGTAATGTATTGAATCAACTCAGCTAGAATATAGCAAATAAGGAATGGTCACTAAAATTACCAAACTGTAAAAACATCTGCTATCATTCAGAAAGATTTACTGCCTGTAACTGATAGTATTATATCCATAAAAACCTCTGGTTATAGTAAGTCCATAAAAATAGCTGAGACCTACAGAATGATCTGAAACACATAATTGATAAATAATGATGGACGGTTGCAATGTTGTGAATTACAAAATTTCAGATCTGGATAAAACAATAACAGCAACTTACAAAACTATTGTGATACGATTACAAAAGCGCCTAACTCTTGCAATACTTTCAGCAGTAGCCGGACGCTTTACTACAAAAATCATAGAGTATTTTATGGGGCAATGATAGGAAAGAGGAGGTAAAATGTATACAGAAGAATTGGTATGTGACTCGAAAACAAGAAATCGAGGAAGAACCGACTGAATAAGGCAAGTCACAAACATAATGCTGTGACCGGTCTGTGCACTGATTATGCTGTGCCGAGATTAATACAAATCATACATATTCGTGAGAATCTTCACTTATGTCGTCTTGTATATAGTTTATGTTACAATTGTACAATTGTACGATAATATCAGTTTGGTTCTCCGCTCCACATGACTATCTTCTTATATGTACGTCTTATGGCAACGTTCGTGAGAAGGCTCACATAAGGTAGGATACATTTTTGCGGGAAGAAGGTTTCACCCTAGATCAGTAACAAATATAAAAACTGCTATCATATTACAGAGAGAGAGAGAGAGAGAGAGAGAGAGAGAGAGAGAGAGAGAGAGAGAGAGAGAGAGAGAGAGATAAACTGCCAAGGTCATCATTGCTGTCTTTTCATGCAAAATAAATAGTAAACCTAGACATCTTACAGTTTTAAAGTTTTGTTTGGGTTTGTTTTCCCAAGTAATGTCCATAATGACTCTTTGTTTGATTTGTAATTTTGTTTTACAATAAAAGTTCATGGTTTGTGTTCTAAATTTATAGTGGCATGTACAATATAACCGGTTTACGAGCAATCTGATAAGACTCTTAAAATGACGATATAGACCACAAAGAAATCAATCGTTGGCACGAGACGTCATGCAGTAATAAGGTAACTCTTTCTTATTTTGTATTATCACGAAACTATAGATACAACTATTATGATAACAATATAAACTATTTCGTATAGAGAGAAACACTAACATTTACATAAAGAATATATATACATTCTGTTCGTAAATGGTACATATTACAAAAATCTGTTTCTTGGAATAATTTGTATCATTTCTGTGATTTTTCTTTGGGAAATAAACAAAACTTAATGATATGAAACTTATTACACCTAAGAATACATTTTATGAAAGGATACCTGATAACAAAATGTACAGAAAACCTGCAACGTGTACTTGTGGAATTCAACAGATCGATGAAAAATGTATAATTTCAACATCAATACATATAGTGTTTTATGTCTCGATAATTTCATTATTTATCGTTTCATGAGTTTTGTTGCTTTTCTAACTTCAACAGAGAGTCTTAAATTCTTTGTTTTACCCACCTCAATTGTCATCCAGCTTTCCATGTCTCTCCATGTCTCTCCTAGGTATAGATTCTCTTATAAAAAAAGACGAGGGTCAGTGCTCTAAACAAGCTGAACTTCTAATACAATTGTTATCTTTCTCGGATCACATAGAGATTTTGCATATTTTGCAGCATGTTGTTTGCAGTTCTTATCACAGTGACTGCCTCCGTGGCAGCTTTCGACGTTACCTGACCAATCATTGGAATGGTGGCTTCCAGGCTAACTTCACTATCACTCCCGATCACGTGTTGCACGGATGGCGCGCACACATCGTCTGCGATCGATCTCTTGACTCACTGGAGGTACAGTATTATGAATCTTGATGCAGTATTTAAGCACAGAAAGGTATTGAAAGTACTAATATTTATTTCTGTAACTTAATTGATAAAAGAAAATGTTTTTTAGTCTCCTTTATGATACAAATAGTTGTTTTAAATTTATCGATTACATTCGATGATGCTACACTGTTTTGAGGGTATATTCAAGCATTGTTAAACTAAATTTCGAGACCAGACTTGGAGATCATTGCAACTTTTGAGACTGGGTTTGAGCCTGAGATCAGTGGATGGACGACAACTCGACGACGCAAAGTCTCGACAATCGACAAATTCTCTGATGTGATACTTTGACCAACGATCAAATCATCAAATGCCACTTTGTCCATTGCGCCCATTAAGAAGGACGAATCGCCGGAAAAGAAAACTCGTAGAAAGCCTTTCGAGAAGAGTTGAAGCGCACTTTAAAAAGTACGTATAATTTACTTCACGAAATAGGTTTCCAGAGATTGCTTTTCAACACAGTTTATCGTGAAATATTTAATAAAGCTTTTTTCATGCGTGCGCTTGGTGAGATATATGTATCGCTTTTTTCGATGGCGACGGTGGCGACAGTTTCGTGTATGTTTTTTGTAATTTAGATGCAGTTACGTGATTGCACGGATAGCACGTGAGAAAACGCATTCTGTGGAATCCTTTTACTTTGTTTTTCGCATGTTTTCGCCTAAACTCACCGTTTTTCGTCGAGTTTCGTCGGCGATTTTAGCAAGATGTTGCATCATTGAGTTTGTCTTTACGGCGAGATGTTTTTTGTCAATTCGGCAAGTTTTCATTAGCTTCCTTTCAATCATAAATGTGTCAGTTTTGTAATGTTAGTTTTACTTGGCTGAGAACAATATCAGGCTCAAATTTTGTTAACTTCGAGTCCAAAGCCACATGGCGTTTTTCTCAGAACAGTTTCTCAGTCCATTTCAGCTGTCATCGACGCACAGTGCAATAATGCACTTAAAGAAACTACCATCAAGAGCAACAAGTGTGCTGGAGAACTTTCAGCTTCATTTTGGCATGCTTGTTTTTGCCGTAGCAATGGTCCGTAAATTAGAATCAAACTTTATGCATCAGAGGATTAGGAATATCGCTATCGGTTGCATATGCAGAAACTTAGCTATAAACGTTGCACTTGGATTTTGTATCGAAATGTACAGACATAATTCCTTTGATGGTAAGCATACAGAAATGGATGTCAATCACTACCAGTTGCGCAGAGGTTTGTGCCAATAATGTCATGATGAAAGGTTAAACCCCGGGGTCACATTTGCCGAGGAAAGAGATAAAGGTAGCAGTCGCAAATATGTCATTTTATATCTTGCATTACAGATATGGAAAGCAACTGTAGTGTAAACAAAAGATGGTGGAAAGGAGTTTATCGCGGAGAATATGCCCATGGGACGCTTACATCGCTAATAACGACAATCTTGAAATCGAGTTCGTTGGTCGAATGTCTGGAGATAGCGTACATAGTTGTACGGCAACCGTAGAGGGCGTCAACGGTGGTGAATCCCAATCTCAAAACACTGAACACTCGCTGGCACCGACACATCCATCTGTTGGTGGTATGCAAATCCAGCCCGTGACATCAAATATCGCGGGTATGTTTTGTAATGATGTTAAAAATTATTTCATTTAATAAGCACCACCTTATATCAAAGGTTTTAGAATTATATCTAATGCCAAAATGTACTGCTATTTTTTTATGAACTTGCACGGGCGACTATAAGTATATAATTGTTAGACGTCGTTCTTTGCGGATTTATGGACTTATATGCATATAATATGGACAAATGGCCAAAAAAGTGGATAAAGTACACGAATGATGCCGTAAAAATAAAAATCTCGGACCAAACTGGGACGTACAGCCCCCTTTAGCCACATGGTAAGTCTTCCCTAAAGGAATTCTGTGATTCTGTGCGAGCGCCCAGATTTGTAAACGTTCACATCTATGTATATAACGGGTGAGAAAACAAAGTCTAACTTTCACGGCTGGTTCGTCTGTTTTTGACGTCAAGGGGGAAATGAACCTGCACTGATTGGTGTGGAACCGCTAGATTGGTTAGTTAGTGATCAAATACATTTAGACCGCTAAACTCCTTTTCCTTACCCTGATATGTCTCCTCTATTACCACCCATATTCATCTTTCAGAGAGGTCTAAAGAGTCGGAAAAGTCCGAAAATGTAATGGGAGGGGAGGTAAAGTCAGACTGTCGCGGTCTGGAATCGGACCCGGTTCGACTGTATTGTAGTCAGAAGTCCAAAGGACTAGAGTGTGCATGTCAGGACTAGCTAGACCAGTTAGTAAATGACTTCATAAACTTATGGGCAGCGGTCTATGTAAATCAGGACACATACATACATACATACATACATACATACATACATGAGACAACCTTTAAAGTAATGTATACATTTTCATTGATTTTATTGGCGTTCAAATATCCAGTATATAAGCTTCATTTTCGGCACATATCAGTTGACTTATTTGGTGTTTTTGGTCAAAGATTTAAGGTAGTATTGCTTTTTTAAATGTTACCTTTAACTGTCATTTATAGCAACATTGATAACCTGATCTAAACGCAGTTACATGCCCTCTGGAAATACAAACAATTAGGATGGGAAAATTGCTTTCTTCTAAATATATTTTACTAAAAGAAGAAAAAGTCCCTAAGGTCCTTTAGTGTTTTTTTTTTTTAAAAACCCCACAAATTGAAATTTTTAATCGATCTCAAGGTATAATCACTATTCAGATTAAGCATCGTATGTTCAACATTTGCTTTTCTTCTTTTTCTATAATTCAGATATAATCCAAACAAAATCATTAGTTTTTGTATTTGATATTATATTATTTCAACTTGAACACAGACCCTAGGCTGAGATGAATAATGTTGTGAATAACTGCTTCCTCATATTTCAAATAATGATGCTATTACAAAGACCAGAATGATCATAATGAACAAGGTCAAAACGATTGTATACATTTCCTTGATATTCACAATCAAAAGTCTCCTAAAATCTCCTGAAATTGTTTCAATGAAAACGAAAAAAAAAAAAAATGTTTTTCTTATTTCACCATTGCTTACTTCTATTCTTAACTCATCTTACAGGGAACACCTAATTTTATTGAATAATTAGTGTTGTGGCGTATCAGTGACTGATAATAATTACTCTTGTAGAGTATGCTTGGATAATAAGCCTGATAGTAATCACTGTTGGCGATTATATTGTTTGATATTAATTACTGTTGTGGAGTATCTGTGGATGATAGTAATTAATGTTGTGTAGTATCTGTATGTGTCTTGATGAGTGAAGTTGTGATGTTTTCTTTTCAGACAAGCAGGGTTACAGCTAAATAATGTGTTTCATTTCTTTGCACAGGGTCTGCCACGAAGTATGACTAACGCCAAGGCACTAGGACTTTCCATTCTGTTCTATGACGCCCAGAGATCGGAAAGACTTCCAGCTAATAATTCTATACCGTGGAGAGGTGACTCTGCTGTCAATGACGGTGATGGCAGTCATGACCTCAGCGGTGGGTGGTACGACGGTATGTCAGTTTATTATATACCTGGGTGTACTAAATATTCACAGATAATTATTTTCTGAAAATCGGACATGCACATCTTTATGTTCTATAGTCACAGTCCAATAACTGAATTACTTAATCGCATCACATTAATGTGCCTCAGTTCTCGAGAATTTAACATTTCTTATGGCATTTTATTTAAATTTAGTTGTTTTTGTCTCAATAAATATTTATAGCTTCAAACTTCAGACATCAAAAGAAGCTCAACATTCTTACTGGTGCTACGAAATCTATGTCTAAAAATATGCAACATAATGAAATGAAACCAAGAATTTGAGCAAAATCCACAAGTTATTATTTTTCTCTACAACAGAGAGTGAGAATTCAAGAGACACTTACAGTATTCTGAGTTAAATCCCATATAATCCCAAATAACCTATCACAAGTACAAAATTATAGGATGTTCCGAATGAATCCTAATTGTCCTGAATGTCCTGATGTACCACAATAATGCAATCCAGAATGTCTTTGAATGAGTTCACAATGATCCCAAAGTATTCTATGTAAGTCTTTAAGTGAATGAGTAAACCCAATGTCAAAACTGTCTTGTAACTAAATGGAAAGTATTTTCGTTCGTGTTATACGGCTCGACCTTATAATTTATTAACAATCTTGTTATTTCGTGAATAGGTCTTCGGGAATCTGATTTATTTCAGTGTCATTCCTTGGTATCCTAAGCGGATCATATACACAGTGGGTATGATACAGCATTTCCGATCAACGCACTATACCAAACATTTTTTTGTCTAATCTCCTGTACACAGAAGAACCAACCATTGTGATATTTTCTCATCTGATGTAGCATATGCCTATGTATATTTCATTAGGATCTTTTTATAATTTTAAGTTGTTAAACTAGTGCAAGACCTGTTGTATAGTAAATTCTTCAATTCTCATTGGGTGTACAAAACTATTTGCTTTTCAAGTCAACAATTTATTTTCTATCATACAAAGCAACGGATGCACTTTTGTGTGCGAACACGCGTACTAAACTGCACCAATTTGCAACGCAATAATATTTTTCCTACTCAATCACAATTGGACCGAGACTTAAGGGTTTTAGTTTCATATGAAATATGGCCATTTCTGTGTACAGTTGGTTAGATAGTTCGTCAATCATTTGCTTGCAGGGATAATTTCGATATAGGAGAGAAGGTAATTATGGATAACGGAGAAAAAACTATTTTGATGACGAAAAGATTTAATACTGAAGTTCTCAAGACGAGTTGTTATATTAAAGAATAAATTCTTCGTACAAAATCACTCATCAATGTTTTACTTTTCCTTTCTACAGCTGGTGACCACGTGAAGTTCAACCTACCTATGGCTATGTCCATATACTTCTCTGGGGCTTCATCAAGTTCCAGGACGCGTACAAGCAGGCCGGACAGACATCGATGATGTGCGACATGATCAAATGGCCTCTGGACTACTTCCTTAAGTGTTGGATCCCTGATGCGCAAACCTATTACGTTCAGGTATGCTGAGGGGACAGCTGGCATGCTCAGGTGCAATCCTGATTTCGTGAGATTGGTCTTGTTATTGTTTCCATTAATGTTTCCAAATGTATTTTGGGTTTGAAATTTCTTTCAGAGAATAATATGTATCATATTTGTTCATCCATCCGACGTTGTAGTGTTCCCTTTATTCCATTCTTTACAATAACACTTTGATTGTCGTAGGTGTTTTGATGTCAGGACTTCCTCTCCCTTGCCATTGACTTTTCCTCCTTTAACACCTACTCGCTCCTACAGCCGGTCGTAAGCCGCATAATTGACAGAATCGTGTGGTGCATTTTTTGTCTCTCTCCTTGGATCTCTAGCCATTAGTTTTAGTGCTTCACTAACTAGAAAACTTACAAAGGAACCTTTTGTTCTGACCACAATGCAGTGAACAATCTTCATTTGGTACGTTTGTGCTGAACAAAAATTTCAATAATGACATGTTTCAATCATTTTGTTTAGGTTGGATATGGCGGTGCGGACCACAGTTACTGGGGAAGACCGGAAAACATGAATATGAACAGACCAGCGTTCAAGGTCACAGCCTCTAATCCCGGAAGTGACGTCGCCGTTGACACTGCGTCAGCATTTGCTGCGGGATACATCGTATTCAAGACGATATGTGGAGATGAGACGCTAATTGCTATACATGCGCCCAAGGAAATCTCCCTGTATAAAGTCTCATAGTAAAATTTAAGAGAACATTTTCTTTCGCTTTTCAAAGGTGCAATCGTTCATCTTGCAAACAGCTTGGTTTGGGTCGTGCAATAATAGAGAAAACAATGAAGAAACAAAATCCGTTATTATCCGTGTATGAGCTCTTAGTCTAATAACATCATGGTTGTAGAATGAAAGCGTATGCACTTGAAACAGGGTTTAGAAAAGATAATGTATGTTACACGTTAAACGTTATAGCTGATGTCTGATATATGAAGAAACGAATGACATCGTCGAGGATTTTAAAGAACACAAAACTTGTACTTACAGTCAATCTTAGAAATACGAATTAATGGAACATTCAGAAATATTTCGTTGGGCCATAATGTCATTATGTTCATTTTCCATGAGACCACAGACTCAGCTTTAGTACTAATTTATATACACCAGACAATAACAAGATGAATAATTTAATCGGAAATGTGATGAAACTGTACACGATTTCATCAGGAAATTACATGCTTGTCAACGTCAGGTTGTGCACAGATTTCATTTTTCTTCGTAGAAAAACAGTTCCACGAAGCCGGTATACCATGGGCGCTCTCTAGGGATGACAAGAAAATAGCTGCCATTGTAAGACAGTCGACTGCTATTCCTCTCTCTATCTCGATCTCTCTGTCTCTATCTAAGTGTATGTCTCTATCTCTCTAAGTGTATGTCTCAATCTCTCTAAGTGTATGTCTCAATCTCTCTAAGTGTATGTGCGTATGTGGTTATGGTATTTCATGAACCTTAAAATGAAACTGCAAGCGATTTGGTTATGAATAGTACAAGCTCGATCCTCATACAGGAGGATGCAATCAAATATTCATAAATGTATTATTTCTAAACTCCTAACTATTATCCGAAACAACTAGGCTATACCTATCTGGCCTGATGCCTGACAAACAATGTAGTTTTTAATGTTATGATTATTAAAAGCGGTACGTTATCATGCATTTTGCCATAGATGGAACTCATGGACTTTACCCTGCATATTGATATAGACAGTACTCATAGACGTTATCCAGCGTATTGCTGCATACAGGACTCGTGGACGTTATCCTGCATATTACCATAGACAGGACTCATGGACGTTATCCTGCATATTGCTATAGACAGAATTCATGGACGTTATCATTTATTTTGCTATAGACAGGACTCTTGAACGTTTTCCTGCATATTGTTATAGAAAAACTCGTGGGCGCAAAGACGGACAGAAAATGTACATATGGAAATGGGTTGTATCGTTCTTGTGAAGCATGCTTAATATTCAAACGACGCCCTTTCATAATATCATTTTAGCACGGACTCCTTCACACACACACACACACACACACACACACACACACACACACACACATTTTCCTTGTCTTTTAAGTATCGTAACTAATTTTGTTTCAGTTGCTGCTATATGAAATCACGCAAGATGATTCCTATAAAAACGACGTGTTGGCTTTCGTTAGAAGTTATAAGCCTGGAGGTGGGGTAAACTACACTCCCTGCGGACTGGCCTTTAGGGACCAATGGGGAGCAAATCGTTATGCAGGTAGAAAAATATTGTCTAAATATTCAGAGAAGATAGTGAAATGTTTACCGACTAGACGTTGATCATTCAGAACTTTATACCCACTCAGTCTTGCACTGTGATATCCACAAATTTCATTTTTGGTAACTTTCCGAATGAAATCCACAATTTTCAAGAATTACAGAAAGTTGTCAGTTTACTATGTTATCTTCCTTATATCTGAAGACAATTGGGTAAATTGTAGAAATGCCTATGTATTGCTGATAAACATTGCAGTTTACATGCAGGATTTAAAATATAAACTATAACAACAGCCGAAAGACAATGGCTACTTTTGGGGTATTTCTATGACCGAAGATACACCGTAAATATATGAACGATGCAACCAATTTCCAAAATGATAACATTATATGAAGACTGCCTTTTGTAAAACATCATAAGCACTTGCAATAATTCGTTAACTGTTTAACTATATGGTATTGTCATAATAAAACAATTGGGGCTACAACTTAAGTAGCCTTCTTCCCTGTTGTGTTGCGTAATGACAAACGGTGAAGTGGTTTTTCGGCAGTAAGCATTTGCAGAAATACATAAACTACATCTAACACATGCTAAGGTATTCTCTAAATTAGGGAAATAAAAATGTCAAGTAATTATGATTGCGCCACAGAAGGTGCAGTGCAAATCGCATTGTGTAAATGTCATCCGAAACTGTAGGCACCTGTTGATTTGTTGAGTATGCTCCAAGATGTACGTATTACTAGAATGTATGTATTTACCTGCAACATTAGGAGAGCAGCAACTAGAGATTTTAAATTATGAATACAGAGAAGAGGTTGTATTACTTGTACATATACTTGGATATATTTGGAACGGATGGTCGACAATTAAACGGATCTGGATTCTACTGTAACGCATCTCCTTTGAGAGATTCATATACACATATCTTTATCAAATATATGCTAACAGTTTATCTCAGTAATGAATTTAAATTTACCACGGTCCTATCTAGTTTGTGGCATAAGTAACTAGAGGCCTCGCTAATACTTGCACACAATTTTTCTTTTAGCCAATGCTGCAGTTATTGCCGTTATGGCAGCAGCAGAAGGAATTGAGTTATGCGATTTTGTCACATAGGCCTGGACTCAAATAAACTACATTCTCGGAGACAACAAGTACCATATCAGCTATGAGATAGGCTTCGGATCAAAATATTATGAGCATCCACATCATAGGGGAAGGTGAGACATTGTAATTCATGATTCACGTGTTGTACTGTTTAACTGTGAACTGGAATGTATACAAAATGTGAAACCACAGCTTGGGCGGTGGTAGTTAAATTGGTGGCAAACTACAAAGATAGATAAGCAATATAATATGAAGGGAAAAATTAGTATTTGCATATAGATGTTGAATGCCCCTCATTCCGTTGTTATGTATATTTAATTGGTATTATTTGTTGGCTTTTTATGAAGGATTATATGTTATCTGTATTTTATACTTGACCTGGACCACGATCAAGTTGATGTTGTACCTGACCAGTAACATTTATTTTGCAAACAACATAATACATTACTAATATTTTTCTCTGAGTGTAGATTAAATATTCAGATCAGTATTAATGGAGGTCAACATGAGGATTTTAATCTGAGACTAGGACATGGTTTTTGTACTTGGAAATTCCTTAACTTGTTGTTAACGTTGAGTGTTTTCTATTGGAGACTGGTCTACATCCTTGATCTATTATAGTGTCTTAGTTTTTATATAATGTTATTTACTTGAAAAATTACTTATTCTTACCTTAACGTCTGAATCAGAATTAATGTTATAGATGTATTCAGTTTTTCATTTAGGTGGTTTTATTTAATTAAATTAATTTTCATTGGAATTACAAATAACTCAATAATATTCTAGGACTGAAACATTAACTTGGAATTATAGTGAATTCAGAAAGGGACATGTTTGGGTTATATTATTGTGATACATGAAAAAACTGTTAGCACACCATCACAATCCAGGCCACTGGTGCATTAAAACACATTCGATATTGCAGATACATCAACACATTCAATATTGGAATTTATTTGGAATACCGCTGGAATTCAATCAGAACTTCCTACATTTGAACTTGCAGAAAACTTTTAGGGCTATTTTGGATTTAATTCAATATACTGTGCTTTCTTTTTCACATTTTCTCTTTATATTCTATTGAAATTAATTATTTCTTGAATTAAACAAATCCTTTTTGAATTTCGCTCTTTACTATTACTTAGTTTAAGACAATAAGGTATTAACACCGTAAGCAAAACCACTGCCAATATTCTTTAAACTCAGTATTGCCTTTCGTCAAAAGTCAAGCGAGCTTCTAAACTACTGTCTTTACTTTGACGTTCTAATGTTTTAAAATTAATGGCACATCTTCAGACAGCTGAAAAATTTCTTGTTGTAAAACATAATACTAGTTCATTGACTAGCATCTTCCAACAGTATATGCTATGTCGCATCCTTAATTTACTACCAACAAGCGTGTCAGATATCTATATTTCGATAACCTATTACAGCAGAGAAGAAAGCAGCTTGCAATTTTAAGTGTGGAATTCACCTAAAATATATTAATGATCTGTACACATTCACATTAATTTTACAGAAGGAATAAACTTAAAATTGATTGAAATTGAAAAATACATGTCATTTATTTGAATTTTGCATAATGTTGTGTTGATATAACCACTTATAGGTCACACTATTCGGCTTAAATGTCTAAAAGTAATGACGTAATGACTTTATTCTAGGTAGGTGAACGGAACTACGGATTTGCTAACTGATTCTGTAAACATGACTGCAATCAATATCGGCTTATTCTATATTTTTCAAGGCCCATGCTGTCCGACTTGGTGTCAAAGTTATGATTAGTTTTCCACCAAACTAGACATATGATCTAAGGTCTACCAGTGTCTTAACCTCTTGTTGCAAAATTGTTCAAAATGTTCACACTGTAACAATAATGAAGATTAATATTTTGTTACATTTTTTTCGCCAGCTCTTGTCCCACTACAACTACATACTGTAATGCTGGTGATCCTGGTCCCAATCCTAATGTCTTGAAGGGGGCACTGGTAGGAGGCCCTGATGACCAAGGCAATTATGACGACAGAAGAGGGGATTATGTAAAAAATGAAGTAGCATACGACTACAATGCTGGCTTCCAGGGGGCTTTTGCAGGTGAGTTTCAAAGAACTAATAATTATTCATTTATTTAAAGCGCTAGTAGAAAAGATACGAAGAAGTATATGATGCAATGAAAATATTTAAAAATTGGCTGGAGAAGTATATTTATGCACAGAGAGATGAGCCGACACAGTTGCTTTAACAGGGTCACCTAAATCAATTGCCGTCAAGATGAGACATAATCTAAAGTATGTGTCATTCCCTCAAAGTTAAAAAGATGATTTGTTACGATAATACATTCCACACTTCTTTAAATCTTCATTATTGACAGTTGAGCGTACGTGATTTTTGTGTATTGCTGCTTACTATGAGATAAAACTAAATTTATTTTGAGCATAGTTTTTCAAATGTTCGACATCTGAGTCTTAGTTCAAACTTCCTGCTGGAGAAGTGTTATGACAACGGGGCATGTTGTGTGGATGCCATTTGACGTGCAGAATACGAACCGTCTACAAATATTGCGTGGAAACGTATTTAAATTAAACAATTTGTTGTGAAAAGTTCTATACAATCCCCTGCACGTTTGCTGAAATTGAGCGAAAAATAATATTGCTGCGAGTTGAGTATGGACACGTTATGTTCATAATTTTAACACAACGAATAATACAAGTAGGCGCTATCATTTGGTTTACTTGGGTATTATCCTTCAGATTGCCTTCCAATTCTCATATGCCGTTGCGACAGAATTTCTCCAAATTGATCATGGAAAATATTTAGAATACATTTCAACACGTTGTTATGAATACGTATCTAGTTTGTAAGCAAATATGGGAAGCTAGAAAGATTTTGTTCACCATCAGATTCCAATTTCCAAAGTCAGTTACCGGTTCTAATGAGTCAGGATGGAGTTTGGTATAACTGTCCATCTGTCAAGTCAGTCAGCGAGACTCCTCCAACCAAGCATTACAGGGATAACTGGGTAACAAGTGTCAGTTGGCCATTAATTTGGTGTGTACTGGGACCGTCGATATGTAATTACGGAGTGACAGTTGCGAAGAGATCAGCTGTATGCCCCCTTTCGATAGTGCTACTACATCAGGCATTGTTAATGTCCTCCTCATTTCGATTCCTAGATTACACATATCAATAGGTGTTGGGGTGTGTGAGCTGCTTAAGTCTTGTACGTTGGAGCGTAACATTACATCCTATATATATATTTTGACTGAGGTATTACTAATCAAATTAGTCCAGTCAGCTTGTTGGCATCTTATTATAAATATCTAAGAAAATCATTTGGCCAAACAGCTGTTAAGGCGTCTTATTTTAGTCTCTGAGAAAATCATTCAGATTGGTTCTCTAATTTTTTCTGGTTATCCGATAACCAATCAGGAATGTTACTTATATATTCGATGATGGAAACATTAGAGTCAAAGCAGAAAATAAAATGTCTATTGCATTTGACCAATTGACCTTTGTGTAGGATGATAAAGTCCACAGGTATGATTGGGCCGGTTTCGGAAAGGTCACTTCCACCAAAATGTGTAGTCATTCCATTAAATGTAACTGGTTCTTGAAAATGCTTCATAACCTATGCTAATTGTTTATACGTTGTAAATTGAATGCCAAACATAACTGAGATAATCATGGTACATCTGAGCTAAAAATAATGTTCTGGCTTTATTACTAAATGTAGAAAAAATAAAGGAAATACGTAAGGACCTAGGGTCATATATTAATAACTCGAATGGCATAAAGGAGAAATTTCATAGTGATAGTTAAGGATCTTAGATGAATCAATATTTAATTAGTGTATACATCTAAGTGAGATAACCAAGGAAATCAAGTGTATGGTACATATTTGAATAATATGCAATGCTGAATAACAATATTTGTTTCCTTCTAAAAGTGTGAAGCATCAAATTTAGATAAGATATTTTTCTTACAAATGCAGTTACTGTACACGTAATTTTGTTTTATGGCAGGATAACTGTGAAATAATTTGCAATTTTATTTCGATGCTAATTAAACTTTATTGCATAATCGTAATGTGTTTTCTTCGCCTTTACTAAGACTTTGTGACTAGAATACATACAGGTGTTTTTCGTTTGTTAGGAGTATGGTAACATTTTCAGCAACTTGAAAATAGTTTGATTTCTTCATTCGAAATGTTACCAATATAGTTGAGATGAAGGTTACTGCTCTGGTTAATTGTGAAGAATATACTGAACGTTTGGATCTTAAGGTGTCGAACTCTGAAATGACCTTCCTGAACAGTGTAAATCAAGATACTGCTGATGTTATGACACTCCTTTTGATTCTAAAGTGTGTATGGCAAAGGTAAGGTCACTCTTATCTGTACAGTTCAGACTTAACATTAATTTGCACACATTTGTTACAGTTTTATTTTGGATCCATTTATTGAGAGATTGCAAGTACGATTCTAAACTGTCCGATGGAATCTTACTTCCAAAGCGGTAATATGTTTTGAGACATTAAAAAATGATGGCTTTTAAAACCATTTTATAATTTTGAATATTTAGAAAGGGCTAAATAGAAAAAAAAATCGAATGACATCAATCATTTATTTGTAAAACTATCTAAACTAGCTCAAAATTTTTAAGACTCTTCATTCTTTGACGAGTATGACAATTGAATTTTGTGTTTGCATCTTACTATAGTATGCTTATTTCCTCAACTTAGACCTTCTTATAAGATAAATTGAACTCTGGAGCAAATGCAGCTAGATTAGGCGTTTATACTTTACTGTTCTTCATATAAAGAAAGCAGATTTATTCAACAAGCCCAATTTCTATCGTCTCATCTGGGTAGAAATACACTGATTGTACCGAGAGGTTGTTATTGCATCCTTTTGTAGTCTCCAAGAAAAAAGCAACTTTTGTTCTCTGATTTTGTTCTGGAGACTTTCTAACCAGTATATATTGTAACTTGCATTCAGTAGAAAACAGTATTAGAGTCTAGACAGAAAATAACATATCAATTTCTTTAGCCTCTCTGAATTTTTGTGGAATGATAAAGTCGGCAAGTAAGATTCGGTGAGTTTTTGAAAGATCACTTGGACTAAATTATCCAGTCATTTCATTAAAATGTACAATTTTTTTTAAAAAAAGAAGGAATTATAATCTATGCAGAGTTTCGGTGTCCGGTTTAGTACCTAACATAAGTAAGAATCTCAAGGCATATTTGAACTTTTAATTTATACACTGGATTACATCACAAACATAGGAAAAGAAGGGAATTAGTTATATATTTTATAATGAGATATATGATGAGATATACAAAAGTATCTGGGGGAGATACGTTATATCGCCACAGTCGTGGATGATAGCACTTTGATTGCCACAGCGGCGATAACACACTTAGAACTACGTTCTTTTTCATTTCGAAAATAGTTTTGCCTATTGTATGTTATTCAGACCTCAATTTCCACATTCAGGCGTGTTCAATTCTTTCTTCTTTATCTTCTTTCTCTCACTTATCTCTTCCCATCAGGATGAATAGATCTTAAAATATGTCAAGACTGGTGACTCTCTAGTATACACCAATGTAATCAATGAGAAGGTGCCAGCAATAATTTATCAAAATGAACCAGTAACAACAAATGGTAGGCTTCAGGTAGAGATGTTTATAATTAGCATTTCACATACATCATGTACATTTTCAGTGATTGAAGTTACAGAACCTGTTGCTAATTCGATACTCCGTGTCACCCATGCAGAATCGAAGGTTTCTAACACTCAACAACAAAAGGTACAAATATTTAGAAAAGCCCTTGATTACGTAAAGTAATTCATTTGGTTAAGAATCAGTTTTAACTGCAATCACAATCATAACCATGTTGGAAAACAATTCAGAAATTATACATAGATTAATGTTTATTGCAAGTAGAAATTAAGTGACAATCGAAATTTGCGTGAAGGGTCTGTTATCGGAATAGACTGCAAGCTTGTCAACGCACACAAAGTTCACGTATTAATGTATAAATAAGAGCAAAATCTAAATCCTTATAAATAAATTCACAATCATTAAAATCTGCTGTTTTAATATGTTACACTCTGAAGTATGTTGGACTGTTCTATCATGTTTATATGCTACCGAAAACCTGCAAAGTTACTGTATCAATCCGCGTAAGAAATGTATTAACAAAAATAAAATCCCCTGCATTGTTGTATGAAAACAATCATTCCTTTGAAAGAATATACAGTTTGATGCACTATATGTTACATTTTAATTTGTAACAAGTCGTTGTTCTGATAATTTTGTACAATTTCTCAACTTCTTTCCATCGATGTAGTAATGCAGCCGTTAATCATTTTGACATAGAATGAAGAAACAAATCTATGCAAATCAAAGGTTTTGCCTTAAAATATGTTTTTACTTAAAAGAAGGAAATACTTCACTAGAGGAAGTGAAACTACTTTGTATTATTACTCTTGACAAGAAAATGTTTCCACTTCATGCGTGCAATATTTCCTCACATCTGATCAAACGACGTAGATATTTCTATATATCAGGAATTCTTTAGTATTGTGTCACCGAAGAAAAACCACTAGGTCTCTTTTGAGCAACAAATTATCTAAGTAAATAATTTCTATACTTGGAAAAAAGTGACGTGTGATTGTTTCTTCCATGAGCAAAGTCATTTTGTAAATTACTCTTTTGATGATAGTTTTGAATGGATTTTTTAAAGTCAAATGCAAAGGAAGTTCGCTCTCAACACAAAAGTTTTTATAAAGTTAAAGAACGGATATGTGATTTATGCTTTAAAGTTTTATTTATAACTATTATCTTATGATAGTTGCTAAATATCTATTAGGACTTATCATTTCTAATCATACATACGAATAAAAAAAGAGCGAACAAATGAACTCGCAATTACATTCAAAGCGCTAATACTTAAGATCCTCAACTTACTTACAAGCAAGGGTGTATTAACGGTCTCCGTACTTTAGCAATTATGTCAATACGAGAACAGTCTTTATAGTTACAGTTTCATGTTAAACATATACAAACTATTGTTTGGTTTTGAAATATCTACACTTTCATGAATGCAACAGGCAAACACTAAATTAAAATTTCATATACACTTTACATTTGTATCTTTTCACAGGTTTGGTTCATTTTGTGATCACCCATGATCTTCCTGCTTCACCAGCTTCTAAATGTGGCGGAACAGCAATTAGACTTGGATGAAAATGAAAACAACATGGAAACAAAGTTTTATATTATATTTTATCTTTAAATAATATCAGGATGAATTTATTCTTTGACCAAAACTAAGTTGAATTGACACGGAGTATGATCCATGCAATATCCGGCATGATTGCTTCGGTGTAATGTTTGAAGAAAATTGTGCCCCTACATACATTGTTTGCATTATTCAATACACTGTAATGCTTGAAGTTAGCATAATTCAGATATGCATTATGTTAAGACTGAACATCAATTGTACAACGAACACGAAAATGTGATGCTTTCTCGTGTACCCACTTTTTCTACATTCTAAAATTCATTGACAATGTTTAGAAATTCTCTTCATCTTTATTTTCGAGACATCTTAGACTCCTCGATGCTCATACCTGAGTTGATATGCATTCTAAAACAATTATTTGCATGCATCCTTGAACTTTATTTTCTAACAAACTAAATTTTAAGATCTGAAAGTCAATGTGCCTTTCAACGTTACATCACGGAAAATTTGTTAAACAAAGATAAATATAGTGCAAGAATACACTCATGCTGATGCAAGATCATATAATCCCTTTTTGTTTTTAAAGGGTTTGAAGAAACTGTTAATGGAATATTTTCTATCTATTGAAAAAATATAACTGCTTAGGGAAGCAATTGGTTTAAATTAAATGCTCGAGCATTGCCATAATTTAGATACATGTTCCAAATCAGACTGACTGGTAAATATCATCAGAAAGCAGCAATTAAACCGAACATAATACCTGCAGAACATGGGAAGAGTTATTTTGTTTGCGTATGATCGACACAAGGCTAATAAAAACATGGGAAGAATAATTTCATTTGGGCTTGTTCGAAACAAAGCTAAACAAAAAGACAAACATGATCTATCTTAAAATAATGAAACATAAAAATGTAGAAATATAACCATATGTAAATATAAACCCCATGTAGCCATCAAGATACTTACAGACAATTTTAAAATTAGAAAGAATTAAAACATAAGATGATTAGTTCAAATGAACTATTAAATACGATCTTACAATTACCACAGCTGCCATTTAATATTTGGTTTAACACTGAAGTAACCTCACCAAATCATGTCATTCCATATACACAAAATACGTATAACTAACACCGAGTAGCTTGTAGACATGCACTATGATTAAAACCTGACAAAAATACATTGCAATTATGATGTCAGAGTTTGTTCAAATTGACTCGATAACAACTATATTTTGTGACTTCATGATCTTCATATATTTGTTTAATTGGTAGAACAAGAAATGTCCAATATCGCGAAACATTACTTTGTACGTAAAACACGAATTTTATTGTGTTATCATTGGAAATATTCATTAATACTTTCAAACAAACTGAACAAATACAAGTATTGTAAATTTATGATACGCAAACAGAATTATGAATGAAAAATATAATGTGCATAGTGTAATAATAGCTTATGTTCATATCATCATATTTAATAAGTAATTGGAGAGTTATAAATGATCTACACTAAATTGTAAATATCAGAAAGAAAAAAAAACAGAGAGAAAGATGCTGTTAATTTTTTTTATTAACCTATACTCATACACACTCTCTGTCTCCAAAACAGTAAACACAGATAATGTACTTACCACCATCAAATTAGACACAAAAACTTTGCTTACCAGCAACACATTAAACACACAAAATATACTTACCGAGATAAAACAAGCACGTATAAAATTATTATGTAACCTGCAACAGGTGTAGAAGCTAGAACTCTTGGAGTGGAATACATAATCACTCTTCTCATGAATAATTGTACTTTCTACTTGAAAACCAACACTGGTGAAAGAGACGTTCCTGCTGTCAAGTTATATATACAGACATACGCTCATTGATTGAACATGCACCATATCCATGGACAACACAAAAACAACAATATGCTGATACTGTAGGTGGTGACTAGTGAGTGAAGATAGTTGTAGTTTACGTAAAATTACAGTACACAACATACCCATAAATATAGTGCATTTCAAATTATTTACAGAAAGTAGACCATATTAAAAACATCGGGTTATATTCAACCCCCTTTTGTAGAAAATTACTACTGACATTTCCAGCAACTAACAAGCACTGAGAAACAAGGCAACATAAAAAGTAGTGTTAAATAAGAAAACATATAAATAAAATTATCATAAATATTAGTCATGTTAGCAAGATAAATACATATGTGTTAAAATTAAATGTCCACTATTAGAACAGTTACATTCCCATGATTTACAAGTAAACAGCTGTACATCCATTCCTGGGTATCATACATTTGATTTTCTAATTGAAGTGTGAATAGTGTAATATGCAGTTGTTAGTGTATAGTCGTGAACATTGCATATTGAGATATTGTTCAAGTAATTCATTTCTAAATTTCTATACTCATTCATTTCAAACGGCTGGTGATTTGAAGACAACATATTGCTGTACCATATTTATACTATTTGTCACATGACAATAACATTATATACTTGTTGGCTCTTTGAATAGAGAATAATTACAAATATTAAGTATGAAATATCTAAGAAAGAAAATGGGGTTAGGTTGCCTTGGAATCCGGATTCCTGTACCATCTGACTATAAAGAAAACTTATTCTTGTTTCGCGTTTATTTTTATGCTCCCTATCCATCAGCCTCTGGTGTGTGGGAGGCACAACGACATCAGTAATGGGTCCCAGGTTCTTCACACACACACACACACACACACACACACACACACACACACACACACACACACACACACACACAGAGTGTGGTTCACACTTTCTTTGACACGGGGATACAGAAAACTATCTAATTGCTTGACCATTGTTCCTGTGTAGAGTATTGGCTCAGCCCTTTATATCCCTAATGGTTGGTTTTGATTTCACCATCCAGGTTTCACTATCATACGATTTGCATGATTATTGTGCCAAACTCACAACCTTTCCCGGAGATCATATAACCACAGATGCGGTTAGTCCGATAACCCAGCTCCAAACCTTTACAAATATCGTCTCGAACCCCATACATCTTCCAGAGATTATAATACATGTGAGCTCGACTTTGAGATTAGACTGTGTGTCAACAAATGATAAGAGGATTGTACTGTTAGATTGAGACTAGATGTTAACAAATCATAAGAAGATTTGACTGATATATAGACTGTGTGTGAACAAATCATAAGAAGATTCACATTTCGAAAGCCACTTTTAATTGTATTGCAGTGGAAACTCAATCGCAGACTCAAGGTCGGAGATTTATGATCTCCAGGATGTTTTATATAAAATGGCATAAGCGATCCAAATTATTATAAGAGGATTATTATAAGAGGAGAATGATTATTTACAATCTGGGACCTACAATCGTTTTCCCCGTTATAGTCCACAGAACGAGTCCCAGCCCCGCCATAAATAGGAAGGGAGATCTTGATAATTCAGGTGGAAAGAAAATCACATACAAGAATGAGGAACTTCAAAGATCACTTTTGTTGAAGTTTAATTTATCTTGCAGAGGAGGTGTAGAGTTAATGCATAACTGTAGCAATGATGCGCTGATCGAGTGTGATCAAATTCATATTAGTAATATCTCATGCTATGTTATGTCGATAAAACCGCAAGGAGAGCTTTCAGAAATGCAGAAGAAAGATCCAAAATGTAGATGAAAAGGGTGAATTATAAAAAAAAAATCTGGCATCATTCTTTATACGTAACGAGTTTTAAAATTCGTAGGAATGTGATTCGATATCATTGGTGTTGTGTCTTAACACTTAATTAGACGTGTATGAACTAATTCTATTTTTTTAAATATTAATCATTTAGGAGTCCTGATATGCATGTGCAAAAATTGCACGCATATTCAATATATACACAAAACTACACACTTGACTTGTTCTGTGTCGGCTGGAAGAATAAGGATACGCCAAAGCGCCGTCGGACGTTTGTTACATATCTCCCTTTTTGCGGTTTACAAATATACTCAGTTTTACGATATGGATGAAATTTATAAACGATTTTGAATTTATAAAAGTTCGATTCAGTGTTAACAAATATCGACTCGCTGATTTTAGAGTAGACACCTATGTAGTTCCAGTCTGGGTGTGTAGTAAAGAAATAAGGATTGAACACCTATGATTAAACATCTGTGATTGCAATTCTGTATCGACAGCCAGATCAATCATGTAGGATAAGTCGTTTAGAGATAAGTGGGACTTACAGCAGCGCTAAATTTACATGTTCATTATGTTCAAAAAATTATGCAGTTTTAAAATTCAGTATATTGGTAGATAAATATGTTTCCATTGAACAAGTCAGTGTAAGATATATATTCATAGCATCTCATAATCAGAAGAGATTTGCTGTTGTAGGCAATTAAGATTGTTTTGGCGTTAATAATTCTTTTTTTCTCAAAATATTGCATTGCCCAAGATAGAAAGTGATAGGAAGCCTTTGGCTCATCATTTTATAATTATACGGTCGAAAAAGAGTCAGGTTAATGTTTGATTCTTGTACAGCGAGAACGTACGCCAAACCAATATGGAAAAATATCACATGATAGAAAATAATGTTCGAATAGTGGACAAAATGAGCCATATTCAAATATTTAAAATAGTAATGTTCACATAGTTAAATTCACATTCTTGTCCACAAGTGGTTGCAGAATAGAGACGCTATAGTCTAACTGGTGGTTGGATAAATTTACTTCTATTTTACTACGTACAAAATGTCCAAGGGTTGTGTAGTGGCTCATTTCCTCGTGTATACGGA